>LBNU01004262.1:271676-336975 GCA_014162995.1 Artemisia annua | reverse complement strand
GAGAATAATTTATGTTGTATTTCAGTAGTAAGTTTTGCATATATAATTCTGATTTAACAAACATTATTCAACTATTATTATGTTACCAAATTATACCCCAGAATGAGTATGATCACAGATCACGTACTAAAAGGCAAAGTATACCCCAAGTATTGCTCGTGACACAGGTTACGATACTTGTGACGTAGGCAAAACGAAACCATATCTTAAACCTTTCTAATAAATTATAAACGTGCAGATGATTGGATATTATCTAAAGATACTTTAATTATGACTATGTATGATCATCCACGAAATGGAATGGGATTACAAGTTCACATAATCACATATCAGTATCTTCGGACCCATTTCGTTAGATGATATAGACGTTGAAATCATGATTCTTAGTTGCTTTAGTGTGCTTTTCTTTTAAAAGCAATAATGCTAGCTACATTAAAAAATAAATAAATAAATTATACAAAATTATATTTACACTTACAATAACTTTGCAACTAAATGTGGTGTATGATGGAATATGATTGAACCACTACAATTGACGAGTAATTATGTGAGTATAATTTTATAAACTCTCTTTGTGTATGTAGCATTGTTATTTTTATAATACCACTAACTTTATCCATATTTTATGTATATCACTTTATAGATTTGAAGACCATGTTTCTTAATTTGGATAACCGTGTGAAGTTGCCTAGAAAAATAATGATAATTTTAATGACGTTTTCATATTTAAATTTGAAAATATATATTGCTTGATCTAGAAAGGCACTTAACCTATTCTGCAACTTGGGTTTCATATGAGAAAAGTTCTATCTAGACTACATATATATACACAAATGAATCTCTCTTCAAGATTTTCAGACTTACAAAAAATAAAGCATAGTTTACAACATTTTAATACACCCAATTTTTAGAATTACAACAAAATAAGCATAGTTTACAACAAAAATAAGCATGGTGTCATTTTCAGACTAATTTTCTATCAAACAACATTAATGTTATTACATAGTAGGCATTATAGTCATTAATACACAATTTAAAACACCCCATCACCAATATGTATAACTATCTAATCACAATGTACAAAAGAATCGAACTCCAAATCCACTACATCACCAACTGCTAACATTAAAAACTTTATCTCTAAACAACTAACTAAATTCGAAAAACAAAAAAACAACAAAAAAAGATCTCGGGTTTCTTTATTTGTAATAGATCTTTATAGATCAAAGAATACCCATCATCAATCTATCACATACTCAGAATACAAAAGAAGATCTCGGGCTGTTAAAGATTTCTGACCGATAATACAAGATCTTACAAGAAACACCCTTCATTGATCTTTAAATAAAAAGAACCAAGAACAAAAGAAAACAACATATCACCTACCTTGTTCGAAACCATAACAAACCCACAACAAGATTTTAGCCGAAATAAAACACAAAGGGTTTGGTTATGAGTTTAGTGGTGTGTGTTCTTCATTATTTTCGAGAGCCAAGTAAAAGAAAAAAGGTTGTTTGTGGATTCTATTTGCATAAGAAATAAAATGGTATTTTTTGATTTGTGTGTTTGTGTTTCGTTGGGTAAAAGAAAGAAGAACAAAAAAGAGGTGGCATTTGAGAAGGAATAAAGAGGTGGCTTACAAAATGAAATGATAAGTGAAATAGGGTTAGTAGTTGTATTAGGTTTAGGAAAGTTGTGTTTGGCCCGAGTAGTGGTTTAGGATTATAAATAGTGGGCCTAAAATTTTTGTTAATATTTCGGACTACAATTTGTCTTGGGCATTTCTATAACAAGGTTTGTGATACTTGCGTTTGTTGATCGGTTCAAGAAGAAAGAACAAAAATATCACATTTACCTGGTTCGAAAAATCAAAAAAAAAACCACAACAAGATTTTTAATCGACATAAAAAAAACACGTAACCGAACAACATTTNTTCAAGAAGAAAGAACAAAAATATCACATTTACCTGGTTCGAAAATCAAAAAAAAAACCACAACAAGATTTTTAATCGACATAAAAAAAAACACGTAACCGAACAACATTTGTTCACCGCAAAATATAGTCACAGGGTACCCACCGCCGCATCGCGCGGGTACCCTGCTAGTCACAATTATAAGTTATAACAAATTAACAAATAAACCAATTCTTAATCAATTAATTATTGTATATTTTGTTGATCTAGAATGGCTCTTAACCTATTCTGCAACTTGGGTTTCATATATGATAAGTTATACAATTATATTATAACAAATTAAGAACTAAACCAATTCTTAATCAATTAATTATTGTATATTTTGTTTTATTACCATCTTTAACTTCCCGTAAAGGATATGACAAAATTGTTGATCTAACACCCATGGTTTAATATAACTTCGTCGTAATAACTCTCTCCAATCCGTCTCAAAGTAATTGTCAACCGACACAAAATACACAAAGAAGCATTATCATTACAATTTTTTATTTTTTACGAATGAAAGTTTTACTTTTAAGTTATTAATTTATTATTTCTTTAAAGTTTTTTGCAATAACCTAAATTAGTTAATATTGTAAAGTTGATTTAAATTTTCTATCTGATTTTAAAAGTAAATAATTAATTTGAGACAACTTTAAAAAAATTTAACAACAAATTTAGGACGGATGGAATATGATATTAAGAAGGTATCATAGACTAAATATACTGGACGACCGGTTAAGAGCAAAGTAGTCAATCATCATGACCGATAGAAAGTGTAAAAACATGCCTACATATGATTATCTTTAGAATAAAGTGATTCAGTGGAGATTAGTTTCTTAAACCTAATGCATTGGACTTTTCTAACATGAAACATTCTAATATTGTTTTCGCTACTTTTTTTATTCAAAAGGGGTAGACTTGACTAGGACTGGTTGTCGAAAGTGATGGACATCTCTATAAGTCAGCAGAAAATTTTACCAATGAAGCAACTTGGATTTTAGAATTAGACAGACTAGATAAATAGACTGTGTATATTAAGAGCACACAGGTGAGATAAAAAAATAAATAAATAAATAAATAAAATAAATAAAAAATAAAAAAAAGTGAATATTATTAGCCCTTCATTTTTTCATCAAACAAACAAACCTTGTTTTTCACCTTTAACATATCTTGCAAACGGTAAATCTTCAAGATACGAAAAATACACCATTTCGATGAGAATTAAATTTTTTTCTATAGATATGCACTTATATATACTTTCGACATTTTTTTTTATTTCCGACAAGAAAAATCATACGTGATTTGTAAAATCACTTGTGATTTGTTATTTTTCTGATTTGTAAAATCACTTTTGATTTGTTATTTTTCACAAGCCACATGTGATTTTTAAAGTAATAACTCACATGTGATTTTTCAAATCACATGTGATTTTTCTAAGCTAAAATTTTGAAAGAGAAAAAAGCAAATCCGTCGAAAGTATATAGAAGTGCATATCTATAGAAAGAATTTAATTCTTTTCGCGATGGTATAATTAATTTCGCATAACGATTAACGGTTTGCGAGATATTTTAACTTTTTTAAAAAATGATGAAAGTGAGTTTAATTTATTTGGTGAAAAAAGATGGATAGCTGAGATTGCATGGTTTGTTCTTTATGTAAAAATTGTTCCGTATAAAACTTTTGTCTAAGAGCATATGGCACATGTGCAGTTTGTAACAAAGAAAATGTATTGTCAGCTAATCACTTTTTTCTTATAACATCAAATCTATAAATCAACACAAAACAACCTCTTTTCATTTCAGGTGTTAAAGGACACCAATGAACCCCATAAATTTTTATTATTATTATTTTTTTAATTTATTCAAATAAAACAACACATTAAACTAAAATTAAAATTTTATTAAAACATAAAAAAAATATATTAAAACAAATCTCATTTTATATATATGTGTAAAAGCTCGTTTAGATTGACAAGCCAAAGCCGAATTGAGCATGATATCTAAAGCTCGGGATTAAGCCTATTTATTTAGCGAACTTCGTGTAAAGCTTGAGCTCAGACTCAACCTTGAGTCAAGTTTTTCCGAGCCGAACTCAAGCAACTTACGAACACCTTAACTCACTTACACCCCCTAGAGTTAACTAATTAGTTGCTTGGACTTAATTACACCAATAATATTTCATATATTTTATTTATCTATGAAAACACATGTACATATAAAATGCCAAATATATAACCAAGCTAGACATAAAAGTACAAATATAACACCAAAAAGCATGCGCGTTACATCACTTATCTTTAAAAAGAAAAGTTATTTCGCCACATCAAAACGTGACATATTTCATTATACCTAGTCAACTACTAGTACGTGTAAATGTGTAATAATCACTTAAATTTATACATATATAAAGACACACCAAAACACCTTCATATTACACACACCAAAAGTCAGTCAAACCAATGGAAGAAGTAGATTGTATTGTATTGATATCTGATAAGCTAAAAAATGGTGATGATCTTGAGATGAAGATTGAAGCTGCTAGAGAGATAAGAAGTATGATACGTAACAGGAATAATTCTGGTGAAAAGATTAGAAGTAAGTTCGGGGGTGCCGGAGTTATTAAGCCGCTTGTTGGTATGCTTTGTTTGGAGAATGATGATGCTGTTCAAGTTTCGCTTTTGGCGTTGTTAAATTTGGCTTCGAAAAATAAACGGTTAGTGTTGAATTGTATGTATGATGAACTTGTCATGAGTTAGAGTTTTAGAGAATTTTCTTTCTTAATTGTGAAAAAATGGAACTTTTAGATATAGGAGACTTTTTAATTAGCTAAGTTAAGAACACTGGCTAGCTTTTTTTAAATAATCCTAAAGTATGATCAAGATCAAGCTCAAGCTCAAGCAATAGCTAGTTTTGTCATACACACCCCAAACCTTAATAGTTGAAATTAGTGAGTGGTTTTTGCAACCGGTATTCTACCTTAAACGCATATTCTGAGTTCCTCTATGACTGTTTGCTTTACATATTTTCATTACTTGACAGGTAAATATACCATCTAACGATTTTGTTTCTATTAATTTCAGAAACAAGGAAGAAATAGTGACATGTGGCGCCATCCCTCCTCTCGTGAACCTCCTCAAGCTCCAAAACACAAGCAACCTTGGAGAATTAGCTATCGCCGCAATTCTCACATTATCAGCCTCATCAAACAATAAAGCAGCAATCGTTAATTCAGAAGCAATCCCATTTCTAATCCAGATCATTAGCTCTGGGACCATTCAAGGAAGAGCCGACGCAGTCAACGCCCTCCACAACCTAGCCACATCCAAACAAGAACCAACAATAATCCTCGACACAACAGCCACCTCACCTCTCATCAACCTCCTCAAAGAAAGCAAAAAATACTCAAAATTCGCAGAAAGAGCAACCGCCTTAATCGAAATAATTTCTAAATCTCAAGAAGGAATCAATGCCATAACAAACGCCGAAGATGGGATATTAACTTTAGTAGAAACAGTTGAAGGTGGATCTTTAGTTAGTAAAGAACACGCGCTTAGTGTTTTGCTCACGTTGTGCATAAGTTCAAGAAGTAAATATAGGGAGCTTATTCTTAACGAAGGTGCTATCCCGGGATTGTTAAGGTTAACTATAGATGGGACCCACCAAGGCCAGAGTAAGGCTAAGATGCTACTCGGCTTACTTAGGGATTCTCCTTCGGAAAAGAAACTGAGCCAGTCTGTTTTGGAGAAGATGGTTCAGGAAATTGCGGCACGGGTGAATAAGTCAGAAAGAAGAAGGGCGGAAACTGCAAAGAAATTAATGCAGGATTTGGTTCAAAGAAGGATGGCTAGAGTTTGAAGTTGCACATGTAATATGAGCTGATTTTTGTCTTAACCTTATAGAGACCTTTCATCTTTGTAAAATTGTAATCTGAATAAGATGAATGCAAATATCTCATCAATTTTGACTCGATGATCTTCGTTCTAAAAAACTACAATTTGACTCGATGATCCAATATTCTAAGAAACAGAAATTTTAGTTTTGGTTTTATAGGCAATATAACTTTATATTTATTTTCATGTATGATGATATGTTTTAATAGTCATTGGTTCGATAAACTGAAAGCACACAATTAATGGTATGAAAATTATGTATATTTTGATTGTTCAATAACCATACTTAACGAACTAAGTAATATGTAACTATGGAGTATTGTAGCAATTGCTAACCTTATCCTGTATTCGCAAGACTAGCCAAGACTTCTGCAAGAAATCTTGCGTATCCATCCCAAACCATGTCTTCACCCACCAAATTCAAACGACACGATGGTAAGGCTTGATCCACAAGGGTAGTCCCGAGGTCTACAGAACGCATATATTAGGTCTAAAATGTTCCTTGCAGGATTTGAGACTAGTTTCTCCAAAAACATAATTTATTGACCAACTTGTCAGGTGTGTGTGTTTATATAGTTCCTCAAAATATGATTAAAATTCGACCAAAATGAACTAAAATCTATTCATACTCCAACTTGTGTAATTGTTCAAACTTGATTATATGATTCCTAGACAATTAGATAATCAAACCTGGGCATGTACCTTTTTTCATCAAGTCATTTATGGTTATAGAGAGTTGTGTGCAATAAGTTGTGAATGATTAATATGGTTGGAAGAGCAATATGATTGATTGGAAAAAGGTAAAATGAAAAAATATTAATATATATATTAATTACGAAATCAAACGACGTCGTGTATCATAGCCTTTTTTCGTCGCCTGTTACCATGTGTAAGGCCCAGCCCATTTACATAGAAACCTTAGAAACCGTATTAACCATCGCTTATTTACACAATATTATATGGTATTAAGTACGTACATTAACATGTGTCCATAATCCAAATGGTTGCTCAAAAAATTATGGCCGTAGATGTCTACCAAATCATGTACGACATACAATACTTCCAACCTAGAACTTTCTTCAAAAGCCATTCATTGTACTATATTGATCAACTAAAGTAACCCTGGAAAAAAAAAGGTAAAAAAAAAACAAAGAATTCCAGAAAAAACCTTAGCAAGAAGAAGACTGGTAAAGATTATTGTGCACAAAGGTAATGTATATGTTACTGATGCTACTAATTTGCATGATTCATTTGCTTTATATTGCCTAGCATCCTGTTCTTGCATATATACATACATAATAAGTCCATATACAGTAGTTGCCTCCTATTATTTTTGCATATACAAAAGCTCTTGCATGGTATACACAGGTTGCGAACTAAAACATGAAAGCTAAACAAAAATAAGTCCATATACAGTAGTTGCCTTCTATTATCTTTGCATATACAAAAGCTGTTGCATGGTTATACACAACTTGCAAACTAAAACATGAAAACTAAACAAAAAGCGATACGGCGCACACCTTCTGCAAGTGATTTTGTTTCTTCGGATCTATCCCCGGCTTTTGAACCAGTATATTGTTCTAATCAACCATTAAAAAGAAAGTATCCGTCAACCGAAGGCATTGTCCTCACAACATCTTCAACCAATAGCACAAAGAAAATACGTACAACAAATTTTACTGTGGATCAGCCAGAACCAGAGTTCATCAGCGACGCGTTATCGGCGAATGGATGTTTACCGTGTTCCTGTCATACTCATGATCCATGTTCTTCATCAATGTCCTGTCAATGTAAGTGTTTCAGCCTCCTTTTTCAGAATATATATATATATTTTTTTAGGTTTAGTCGCTAATAACGATGAAATACTACTGCTACTTCAGGTCAGCATAGGCGTTCAAATGCGCCTAACAGCTCAGGCTCACAGGACAAATACATGCACAATAGAAATCTAGGTATATATCTAACTTACTTTTTTGTATACAAAGCGCTTGAATACAACTACTACTTATACCTGCGTATGCTGCAGTCAATGCCAATCCTCCAAATGGCCATACTACAAGTTCAACTGGAAAACGAAAAAGGCATTCTCGGATTACAGCAGCCTCTCCACCTACACAGATCCAAGGCACAAAAGTGATTAGTAATTCAACCAGTTCTAACACCCGTGGTAAAAGACCGAGATTTATACAGGGTATATTACTAAACAAAGTTACAAAAGATTACGTTACAGTCTATATGTTTAATATATTTACATTCTTTTGTTCGTTTAATGTAGTTGCAACAAATGATCTACCCAGTCAGAGTAGTATTCTACGCACCTATGGTAACCAACAACGACGACTTAGGCAAGGTATACTGATTACTGTTTTATTTGTATGTAAATGCCGGTACCTATTGTACTTACTTACTCTTTTTTCCTTTTTTTTCCGTGAAGGTCCACCAGATACATACATTTCTATAGGTACCTGTAACCAAGTATGCAAGCATTGCAAGGCTCTGTTTTGGTATGATGAACGAATAAAGAGCAGCAAACGAGCATCTCCAGAATACCATAGGTGTTGCAACAATGGCAAAGTTGTGCTGCCTTCAAACAAAACCTACCCACAAGATATAAGAAACCTTTTTCAGGACAGACATTTTATGGAAAATATCCGTGCCTACAACCAGATGTTTGCGATGACATCTTTAGGAGCAGAAATCGATGATTCCATCAACAGAGGAAGAGGGCCTTATGTCTTCAAAGTTTCAGGCAGAATTTATCATTGGATAGGGAGCATGTGTCTTGAAGTGAATAAAAGGCCAAAGTTCTTGCAACTTTATATCTATGAGACCGTGAACGAAGTCGATAACCGTTTACGCCATTTTAAAAATAATGACGGCAGATTACGCCGTGAAGTTGTTGAAGATTTGATACGTATTCTGGATGAGCACAACAACTTAGTTAAACTGTTCCGGACAGCGCGTGATAAGATAGAAAGTGGTGATGTCCCAAATTTTAAGCTAAAACTCTTTGGTGTTGTAGGATCAAGGCAATACGATATACCGGCAGGTGATTCTATAGGTGCTATTGTCTTTGAAGGAGGTCCTGACGTGAAAACTGACTATGACGTGGTTATTGAACGTCGAGGTGGCAGCCACAAAGAATTGACAAATTAAACCCTCACTATATGTCATTGCACTTTCCGCTGCTCCATATTCATGGTGAAGAAGGCTATCATCTCGGGCTCAAATTGTTAGATAAAGCCGGTGAACCACCAGAAAAAGACAAGCACATGACAATGAAAATGTACTACGCATACCATCTACATGATCGGCTTAATCAGTACAACTTACTCAAAAGAGGTGGACGCCTTTTTCAAGAATATATAGTCACTGCATATTGTAGTGTTGAGCATCAAAGGCTTGACTACATAAGAAACAACCAAAGAGACATAAGAAATGAATATATGTCAGGTCTCTATGATGCTATTTCACGCGGAGATAGTGATGGTTCAGACGTAGGCACAAGAACAATACTTCCAGCGTCATTTACTGGAGGCCCTCGGTATATGTACAGTCATTATTTAGATGCACTTGCAATATGTCGAGTGCATGGGAACCCGTCTTTCTTTATTACATTTACATGTAATGTCGGGTGGCCTGAAATAGAAGAACAAATGCAGGCATTTCCAGAACTTACAACTGCAGACAGACCTGAAATTGTTGACCGTGTCTTTGAAAGAAAGCTGCATGATCTGGTAACTTTTTTACGCGAGTCAAGGCTATTTGGAGAGGTCGAAGCAGGTACTCTGAATAAACCATAATACTAACTTTTATACACTTTATACTATAGTCAGATACTTAATTTTGAACTCTTCTTTTACAGTTTTGTATACCGTCGAATTCCAAAAGCGTGGTTTACCACACTGTCATTTTCTACTATGGCTGAAAGAAAGTTCGCGCATCCAAAGGAACGAAGATATAGACAGATACGTCTCGGCAGAACTGCCAAATCCAACAACTAATCCTGAAGCTCATAGGGTAATTTCAGAGTTCATGCTCCATGGACCGTGCGGTCTGGTCAACAAATCTGCACCGTGCATGAAACAGACTGACGAATGTACCAAAGGTTTCCCTAAACCATATTGCGAAGACACTTTCATTGACAAAAAAGGATTCGTCCATTATCGTCGCAGAAACACTGGCATAGTAGCACTCAAGCAGAACTTACAAGTCGACAATACATACGTTGTGCCATATAATGAAGTTCTTTGTATGCGATTCTATGCTCACATCAACGTCGAGTATTGTGAATCGACAATGCTCATAAAATACCTTTTCAAGTACATTTCGAAGGGAACTGATAGGATTATTGCACATGTTACAAGAACGATAGGCAATGAAGAATCAACCAGTAGCAGGCCAAGAATACAGGTAGATGAAATAAAAAATTTCCAAGACGCCCGATACATCGGTCCACACGAAGCCTGTTGGAGGATTCTTGGCTTTGATATACATTCAAGGCAACCAGCTGTGCAGATACTAGCAGTACACCTTGAAAATATGCAAAGAGTTGATTTTAGAGCAACACAAAGACTGCAAGAAATAGTCGACGACGAACGCAACAAGAGAACGACACTAACTGAATGGCTGGCGTACAATCGCGAATTTACAGATGGGCGCCATTTAACATACCTAAATTTTCCTAAAGAATTTGTCTGGTATCAGGCCGACAAAACTTGGGAACGGAGGCGACAGAAAAACACCTCATCGATTGGAAGACTGACATACATACACCCTAGCGCAGGAGATTTATTTTATCTTCGGATGCTGCTCTCTCACCAAAAAGGCTGCCAGTCATTTAAACACATCCGTACAGTTGATGGCGAAGAATACCCTATGAACAGGGCTGCATGTGAAGCCATGGGACTGTTAGGTAACGACCAGGAATGGAATATAGCTCTACAAGAGGCATCTTTGTCAGCAACTGCTGGTCAAATGAGATCACTCTTTTGTCAGATGTTGATCTTCTGTGACGTAGCTGATCCTGGGTTATTGTTGCAAGCACATGCACCAGATATGTCTGAAGATATTCCAAGGGTCCTTTCAGATGCACTGCATATACCAGAAGTACACGTAGATGGCGATGAATTGCAAGCTGGTCTTCTATATGAGTTAGAAGCAGGTCTCAGATTCTATGGAAAATCGCTTAAAGATTTTTCAATAGAATTACCTCCAAGACATCTACTAGACATCTTACATAACAGAGCAATCATGGAAGAAAGAAACTATGATCCGGAAGTACTGAAAAGAGAAAGCGAAAGATTGATACCTAAACTAAACATACAACAGCGAAGCATCTTTGAACGAGTCCTAGATGCAGTCAACAACCATAAACAAGAATTGATATTTCTCTACGGACACGGAGGTACAGGCAAAACGTTTGTTTGGAAAACTATAATTTATACACTGAGGTCACAAGGAAAGATAGTTTTAGCCGTTGCGTCTTCGGGTATTGCTGGGTTGTTGCTGCCTGGCGGAAGGACAGCTCATTCACGCTTCAAACTGCCACTGAATTTGACTGACGAATCAGTTTGTACTATAAAGAAGAACACACAGCTGGCAAATTTAATAAAGCAAACGGATCTGATCATTTGGGACGAAGCTCCAATGAATGACCGCAAATGCTTTGAAGCCCTAGACCGCACATTCAGAGACATACTTGATTGTCCCGACTGTTTGTTTGGAAAAAAGCCGCTGATTTTGGGAGGAGATTTTAGGCAAACATTGCCCGTGAAAAAGAATGCAAGCAAAGAAGAAATAGTATCAGCATCTATTACACAATCTTATCTTTGGCCTCACTTCGACGTCATTTCCCTCACCGAAAACATGCGCCTCCAGCAGCCATCAATGTCCACGGAAAATCGCCAAGCTTTACACGCCTTCTCGCAATGGCTGTTAGACATTGGGAATGGTCAAATAGGCGAGCCAGATACAGATGATCCAGAAAACACTTCTTGGATAAGAATACCAGATTCATACTGCATTCCAGACACTCCGACAGGCCTCCTAGAGCTTATACAATTCATCTACGACGACGAAAGCTTACAGAGGCCAACCGCTAAGTCATTGCAAGAAAAAGCTATCGTGTGCCCAAAAAACGAAACTGCAGATATGATAAATTCAAAAGTGCTCGATATGCTTCAAGGAAACAGCCATGCATTCAACAGCAACGATGAAGCTCTACCTAAAACGAACGATGGCGGTGCAACAGAACTGCTATATCCTGTAGAGTATCTAAATACCTTGAAATTCCCAGGGTTACCTCCACACACTCTTATTCTAAAAATAGGTGCTCCGATAATACTACTAAGGAACCTTAATTTAGCAGGAGGCATGTGTAATGGGACAAGGATGATAGTGACACAGATACTAAGCAAGATTATAGAAGCACGGATCGTCACTGGAACTCGGATGTCTCAGAAAGTATTCATTCCACGTATTTTGCTTATTGAAAGGGACGAAAGATTACCGTTCGTGTTTAAAAGAAAACAGTTCCCGATCAAGCTTTGCTATGCAATGACAATAAACAAAAGTCAAGGGCAGTCGCTAAACAAGATCGGCATCTACCTACCGGAACCTATATTCGGCCACAGTCAACTCTACGTAGCATTGTCTAGGTCCACATCCCCCGAAGGCCTAAAGATCCTTATCGAAAACGAGCCGGGGAAAGATCAAAATACCACTAAAAATATTGTATACAGAGATTTCTTAAATCAAGTTAAACTTACACAGGTTCTTTCTAAAAAAAATGGCGTACTAATGTGTTTATTTGCTTTGCATAAAAGTATCTGTGTATTCATTCATTATCATGACTACATGATGCATCATTATCCATATCTCTTAGATTACATCTAATCTAATTAATGTTTTTTCTGTACAGGCTAATGGCTGGGACTTCTGAAAATATTTCTCTGCGAACGTCACTTGGAAAAGAAATCATAACTCAACCACAGTCCACAAAACTACTAAGCCTAAAACCTACGGAGCTTGACAAATCCATCTACGTGAAAGTTTATCGCAAATGAACAATCATTAACAAAGCATCAATACCAGTCCTCTATTGTTGCATTTTACTTGATAAAGAGGTACGCCCACATATTGAAAATAAAAACTACATTACACAGTTTCTAACTTATTTATTTTATCAATTTCCGGTGCTCAAGGGAGAAGCAATACAAGCGAATACCAAACCACACGACAGGGACCGATTTAACATGCTTGAGATAGACAAAACTTACACAATCAGCGCCTTTGGATTCCAAGATGCCAGATCATGGATGCAGACAGTTCCACATCCCTACTCATTGGTTTTCGGAAGATACACAGATATACAAGCAGCACCAGACGCGGGATTCCCATCACACTACTTTAACTTCGTCCAATACAGTGACCTATATTCAAGAGTGGACAGAAAGGAAGGAATGCTCACAGGTAAATAAAACACATATGACTAAAATAGAACAAAGGTCATGCAACTTACTTTATATCTTTACAGATTACGTTGGATGTGTCCAATATGTCACTGAATTACTAGATGCAGTTAAAGCTACGCAAGAAACTGTTTATTGGAGAGACATTTGCATCCAGAATCTTGAGTACGTATATCTCACCTTAATTATGCTTGAAACTCTGTAGTACTTTAGATTTTGTGTATCATCATCTACTGCATTGAAAGTCAAAAGGTATTAATCATCCACTCTGTACTTCTCATTACCACAAAATTACATACCTAAGACCAAGCGTAATATTGCAGAATGTGCGATTCACTGTCGTAGCAACTCTTGACACCATCAGTGAAAAAATGCCGTGGTTTTATGCCAGATGTCGTACATGCAAGTCCAAAGTCTCTGACAGATTCCCACATCCACACTGCAGAGAACCAGGCCATGATTATGGGTAAGTGCAAATCCAAAGAAAAAAATACATATATGTATACACACACACTATTTTACTTTTACCGTTTAAAACCTGTAATCATAATTGTTTTACAATTTTTTTTCACAGCTATTGCTTTAAAGCATTTGTTTCTGATGACACTGGAAGCATAATGATCACGTGTTTTAGTGATGAGGCTCATTCAATAGTTGCAGACTGCAACGCCGTTATTCAACAACTGCAGGACAAAGACCCATACAAAATACCACCGGAATTAGCCGCTTTACAAGGAAAAACTTACATCTTTCAGCTTCACTTTGGAAAGGATAGCACAAAAGAAGCAAGGTTGTTCTTTCTAGACAAAGCCTGGGACGCAACACCACCACTTCTGCCAACACCTGAAACAGATATTAAAAATGCAGCAACCAAAGCAGAAACCCAACCGGAGATACCAACTACACCTGTGGAAGAGAGCACAAGTGTATCATCATCTACTGCATTGAAAGACAAAAGGAAAACTACTACAGCACGAAGGCCACTCTTCCAAACAACAAAAAATGAACCCGAAAAACCAAATCCAAAACGAACCAAGAANATATATATATATATATAAATATATATATATATATATATATATATATATATATATATATATATATATATATATATATATATATATATATATATATATATATATATATATATATATTGTCCTTGGAATATAAGTTTATTCTTCTCTAATGGTGACCATGGGTTCAAAATTGCTTTAAAACTATTAAATCACTAAAATACTTAAGAACTTCTCGACACGATGTCAATGATATCTTGAGGAACTGGCTTTTTCTTTACATGACAGTCGATGAAGATAACAAATTATTTTCAATAGCTTAAAGATGTCATCCGCAAAGTGAGTCTCATGTTTGCGTAATCTCTTTAAAAAATCCGTCAACATTGGACCAACACTGAAAACTATAACTAATGTAAGGGCATTTTTCGAAATTTAATAACTCATCTCGAGATACTCTCAAATTTGGATGTTTTTCTTGTAAAAACTAACTATCTCATGCAGTATACATCACATATTTCAAGCAGAACTTGAACACACTGTCATTAGTTTGAAGGAAATGAGGTATCATTGGATTACAAGCCACTAACTAAAATTTTGATGTTTTAATTAAAATTAGAAACCATGATTGGGCATTTGGTCTAGTGGTATGATTCGCGCTTCGGGTGCGTGAGGTCACGAGTTCGATTCTCGGAATGCCCCATTTCATGTTTATTTTTATTAATATTCCTTTTTAAACCTCATAAAAAAATCACAATGTGGGACCCACTTATTCTTAATTAATGTCCGTGTATCTGTGTCGGTGGATCTACTAACCTTAATAATCCGCCCACATTAGCACACCCCCTTCACCACCACTAACCTACACCACATCCTTTGACTTTAACACTCTTACAGTCTCACTATCATCCTATTCAGATCTAAAGGTAAAACCCTAACTCATCAATCCCACTTTATATATATACATATTTAATACATCCATAGATACATTTTCATTGCTTATCTAGTTTAGATTTAGTTCTCACGCGCGCGCGTGAGTACCTTAAGCCACAATGATGCTAGGTAGAGGCTTAACGAGCCGTAACGCCACTTTTCGCCCCGAAAACTTAGGACAAAATGCCTTAGCTATCATAGGAAACTTGTTTTTCACTTTTTTTGTTATTGGTGTATTGGTTTTTACTATCATAGCTGCCACTTACGAGCCCGAGGACCCTTTGTTTCATCCCTCTAGTAAAATGACTAGTTTCCTTACGTCCTCGTCCAATGCCACTTTTGTTTCGGATAGTACGGTTGTTAAGACTGGGGAGGATTTTGTTAAGGTTAATGAGACGGCGTTTGGTAGTGTGATCAATGTGTCTGATGTTGTGAGCAAGGAGAGTACGACGGATGGGGAAGTGGAGGAGAAGGAGGTGCGTGATTGTAGTGGTGAGATTGATAAGGCGATAGATTGTACTGATCCGGAAGTGTTTCATTTGATGATGAGTAAGGCGATTGAGGAGTTTAAGGATATACATTTTTATAGATTTGGGAAGCCGGTGCGTGGGATCAATGATAGTTCGTGTCATATGGCGTGGAGGTTTAGGCCCAAGGAAGGGAAGACTGCGGCGTTGTATAAGGATTATAGGAGTTTTGTGATAGCTAGAGGGGCGGATTGTTCGCTTAGTGTTGTGAGTATTGGTGATTATCATTCGGGTGGGAATGCTAGGAAGAGGAAGAAGCATCAGAAGCCTGGGTTTGAGAAAACGCCAATGGGTGAAGATAATAAGAACGTTGGTGTGCAAGTGGTAGGTGAAGTTGTGAACGATACTTTGCCGGTTGTTGAATCGGAGAAGTCGTTTGATCAAGGGAGGTATTTGTTGTATAATGGCGGTGGAGAAAAGTGTAAGAGTATGGATCATTATTTATGGAGTTTTATGTGTGCGTTAGGTGAAGCCCAGTACTTGAATAGGACGCTTGTAATGGACTTGAGTATTTGCTTGTCGTCTGTTTATACTAAATCGGGTCAAGATGAAGAAGGGAAAGATTTCAGGTTCTACTTCGATTTCGAGCATTTGAAGGAGTCTGCTTCCGTTTTGGATCAGGGTCAGTTTTGGTCAGATTGGAACAAGTGGCATCAGAAAGACGGGCTAAGTATTTCTCTCATTGATGATTTCAGAATCACCCCGATGAAGATGGCTGGTGTGAAGGATACGTTGATTATGAGGAAGTTTGGAAGTGTCGAGCCTGATAATTATTGGTACAGAGTTTGTGAAGGTGAAGCAGAGTCTGTGATTCAAAGACCATGGCATTTGATATGGAAATCGAAAAGATTGATGGACATAGTCTCAGCAATATCTGCAAAACTGAACTGGGATTTCGACTCTGTTCATGTTGTGAGAGGCGAAAAGGCTAAAAATACGGAACAATGGCCGAACCTTGCATCGGACACTTCACCTGACGCTCTTCTTTCTTCCTTACAAGATAAGGTTGATGACGGAAGGAATCTTTATATTGCAACAGATGAACCCGACACTTCTTTCTTTGACCCATTGAAAGATAAGTATTCCACTCACTTCCTTGATGAATACAATGGTCTATGGGACGAGAATAGTGAATGGTATAGCGAGATGACTAAGCTGAATAACGGTGTGCCAGTTGAGTTTGATGGATACATGAGGGCATCTGTTGACACCGAGGTTTTCTTGAGGGGCAAAAAGCAAATTGAAACTTTTAATGATCTTACTAGAGACTGTAAGGATGGGATCAACACGTGCACTTCCTCGGCTAGCTGATCTCAAACTCTAGGTTTCGAGAACCTTGTTGTGTAACGTATGTGAAAATACCTCACTCGTGTCTTCTGCAACTGTGTTTTCTTTTGAGAAGATTTGTTTTTAAACAGATAGTGTTACATTAAGTAGTCCGTCAGAACTCAGAAGTCTTTTATGTTTAGAAAGTTTTCCTCTATATTTACCGCAATTTGTTGTTCATTAAGATTATATGATGCTTTGTCTTCTATTTTAATTTGCTCATGTTGTGAAATTGAATTTCTAGTTATTATATCACCTTAAGCCCTCACTCTGAATATAAGGCGAAATTAGCACACAGATGTATGAAGCAACTGAGTAATAGATATGCCGATTTTTGTTTCTAATTACATTTGCATACCTATGCTGCTAATTAGGGGTGTGCAAGTGGACAAAACCTGACTAAAGGTTTGCTGTAAATTGGTTACTGGTCTCGACCCAGTTAGGTCCTTAACCTCTCTGTGAACCGGATTATGATTGTTTTGGTGATTCTAGCCTAATTATATACCCAAAAAAAGGGTCTTGTCAATCAGATTGTTTTGGTGATTCTAGCCTAATTATATACCAAAAAAAGGGTCTTGTCTGATACCAGATCAATCATTGCGTACCAGAAACCAGTTTCTTTTGTTACGATTTGTAATGATGATACAATTTCGGATTCTATTGTATTTTACTGCTTTTGCTATCTTGTCTCGAGATTGCACATTCCTATGGTAACCGCTCTCGACGGATATGAAATTCCAATCGAATTTAATCTGTTGTGAACCATATATAGTATTAACCCTAGCTATCATTTTCATCAAGAGTTCAGTTTGAATTGAAAACGAAATAAGCTCATAAATGTATGAAGCATTTGAGTTATAGTTATGGCGATTTCATTCTTCATGACATCTGCATACCTAGGCTGCTAATTAGAGGGAGTGTAACTGTATAGAAGCGGACTATGAAGGTACTTGAAATCTTAGAGTATGACTTTGAATACCAGGGCGTGACGGTCTGCTATAAACTGGTTACTGGTTTCGAACCATTTTGGTCCCTGGGGAGCTGGATTACAACTGCTTGGTGATTCTGGGCCAATTCGTTTACCAAAAAGAGGTACACGTTTGCTGTTTAAAACCCGATCAAGCATACTGTACCAAAAATGAGCTTCTTTGATTATAGATTGTATTGATGGTACCATTTCAGTTTTTATTTTACCGTCTGTTTTTACTACGTGTTCCGGGTTCTGCACATTCCTATTGTTAATGTTCTCAAAAGGATACCATATTCCAACCGTATTCGATGACAAACACATCGAAACTTAGTGACTAAAGGTAGCAATGCGAGTGATTCAGCGTGTAAAGTTCTACAAATACGTGTTAAAACGAGTCCATTCCTTTTTTCAGGCTGAAATTTTTCATTTTTTCGAGTAGTAATTGTGTGCTTTTGGACCATTTGTACCCAATATATTCTCGTCTCAGGTTATGCAATGATGTTAAGGAATCATTCGAGTATTATTGTCCGAAGGTATCTCGTTTTAGTTGTTCAGCTACGATCAACGTTCATCCGAAATTCAGCAGAACTAAAACCACAAACACACCAACAGATGACTTCTTTTTTATCCAAACCGAGCCAAAATTGAAAAGAAGACGACTAACAGTTTCTCAGGTGCATAAAACACCGGAAACCTTACAAAGTTGTTTATATATACAAAGCGGGTAAATTTCAAGTCTGTACTTGTGCATCAACATAACATGTCTGGTGCTTACTGAAAAGCACTCAAAAACATCCTAAAACTCGATTCTGGAGTTGAATCCGAAGAACCAAAAAACCTCACATTGGGCAAGTATTTTCTTCAGCTTCTTTTGGAATCATCATATCGTTTCGACAAAGCGGACAAGTAACGTTCCAATACTTCAACCACTTCTCAACACAATTTTTGTGAAAAACATGACCACACGAAAGACGGTTGATCTCTGCATCTGGTTTGAACTCGACCAAACAAACTGAACATTCTTGTTTGGTGCGGCGACATAATGAATCGTAAAGAACTGATGGTGTTCGGCTTCTGAACTCTTCCATGTAAGTTTCTGAAGGGGTTCCCCTATGTTCAACTGATTCTGTTAGTGTTTGGTTGTTTAAATCTTCCCATGATGCTACATGGATCCCGATCACGTGAAGGATGGACCGGACTACTTCTTTCATGATGGAAATCGACATTGCTGTGTTCACCAGAATCACGCATAGGACACCCGCGTCGGATGGGCTTTGGTATGGTGAAAGACCCATGTTGTTGTTAACCTAAACACACAACAAAAACAAGATTAGCCACCATAAAAAAAATCAAGCGGTTATTAGCTTTATTGCCTAGAGTATTTGGATGTAAAAACAGAAAGTGTCACTTCTTTATAAACACACATGGTGGTGCTTATTCTGCAAGTGCTTAAAAATAAGCAAAAGCAAAATAAAATGATACAGTATCTTTTTATAACTTGAAATGAATATTGGTTTGCTTCTTTTGGTTTTAACTTCAAAAAATGATATCTTTAGTTGCCCACACATAGAAAATATCAATATACTTCTATAAATTATACCTTTTGATAGGCAAAAATCACGAATAAATCGACAAATTAGATGTATTTTCAGGATCCTCAACAAATACTCCCTGCAAAGACACAGAACATCACATGATTAGAACACAATATTCATCAAACTTACATCTTTGTACAAGAATTAGATTTCCCAACATACTAATCAAATTCCTATAAAAAGAACTAGAAACACAACTTCAATTAAAGTCCAAAACTTAAGTTTATAATTAGAAAGAAATGAACCAAAAAAGCAAATATAAAAACTAATCTTGAACCACTTTTACTTTCCTTATTTACAAATAAAATAGCACCATAATTTGACCTTACTTTTATAATCTCAATAATTGCATCTATTTTATATAAAATTAAAACAATTAACCAATCAATCAAAGATCCCAAACACAAATGAATCTAGCACACAAAACTGGTTAAATTAGGCAAGAACCAAACACCCCCTAAAACTAAAAAAAAAATCAAAACTTTAATACCAAAACATTAATTTCATGCAAAACCAAGAAAAACCCACATGCAAAATCAAAAACCCATGTCAGATCCATCTTCAAAACATGAAAAAACATAAAATTTAGCTAAATTCAGATCTAGAATGGATCTAAAAGAAACAAGAAAATATGATAAATTTAGAGAGAATTATGGATGAAAAAACATACCAAGAGGTAGAGTGAGCTTTAAGAATAAGTGGGTGTACCGAACTGTGGGGATTTAAATGGAGAATTAAAGTGGGTTTTATTAAAAGAATTTGGTTAAAAAATTAGGAAGATAGGGAAGGGAGGTAGGGTCTTTGTTTGAGTGTTGATGATAATGGGTGATGATGATGGTTTTGTGGGTACACCGCCTACTTGAACTTGTTGTGTATCTTGGTCAAGTAGTGTGTGTATATTTATACCAAAATTTCGTTTTACTTTACGCTACACGACGAATACTCGCGTAAAGCGATAGTTTATAACAGCAAATATTTATACTTGTGAAATCGTGATTTTAGTTTGACCTTTGATGCAAATTTACAGGTTCAATTTGTAGTTATTACGAGAAAAAAGTCTATTAGTTAAAAACAAAAAGTTGATAAAATTTTAAAGAATTAAACAATATTTAAAATTTTAATTTATTGATAGATGTTGTCACCATTTTTATTCAAATGTATAATAGTCCACTAAATTACTCAATTTCAAGCCATTTTAAGTTTCAAGAATGAGTATACACTTTTTATAAATAAGTAGAGATAAATGAATACTCCTTCCGTCTCAAAATTAATGTCTCTATTTTCATTTTAAGATATTCTAATATAATAGTAGTTCATTTTTTGTGTCAACCAATAAAAGAAAGTTTAATATATGGGGATGATATTTGATTGTTTTAAAAGTGTAGTTGTCCCACTTTTTTTAAACTACGTGTTTTTTTGTCATGAGACAATAATTTTGAAACGAAAAGAATGATATGGTTGTGTTTGGCAAAGTAGCTTACTGTGGCAATGTAGGAGTGGACAATAACAATGACGAGTAGTTGTAAGTAGTAGCCGTGAACAATAAAAAGAATATACATATTCAAATAGAACACTCTTTAAATAAAATAATAAAGCATTCTTTAGGGTATGTTAGTAATTGTGTATCCACACGCCTCTAATTATTTTTTGAATGTTTTTTCATGAAGCGTTAATAAAAGAGGATGACAGAAAAGAAAAGAAAAAAGGATAAAATTACTTGTTCTTTGCCAAACGATCATTAAAATCACAGCGTTTACTGCTTCAAAACCCTTCTAAACACTCTGCCAGACGTGCCCAAGATTCTTTAAAGGATGTTGCACAAATCTTTTTTTTTCATGATTATGAGTACTAAAGTTGCAGCATAATGAATTTATTAGCTAAAGTGGGGGTTGCATTACTAAAAAAGTATATATATATTTTAAAGCAATTTATACTTCGTAGCCAAATTTGGGTGTGGTTCGTGTCACACTCGGCTCTCAAGTAGGTCAGTCCCTAAGACGCCAAACGCACTATATGAGCATCTTTGCAAATTTTACTGTTTTGGTTGCAGATTGACTTTTTTTTAATAAACTAGGCTCTACCAATAAGTAACACGTTTTCTTTACTAGTTGACTGAACGTTTTTCATGGATGATTGATATTTTTGGGAAAATTTGTGATGCTCGATTTGAAAATGAAGTTGAAGATAAGATTGGATCAGAAGCTAAAAATGTAGTTTATTTTTATAAGTTGCATGAAGTAATTTTTGATTTTATAAGTTTTTGGAGTTTACTTTTGAAAACATTTATATAAGTTTGAGCAACCAAAATCAAGAGCTGAAACATGCAGTTGAAGCTTATAAGAGTCACATTTTATGAACGGCGAAGTTGATATCTAATTATTATTATTTTTTTATTTTATTATTATTATTATTATTATTATTATTATTATTTGGATAAAAATGGGGATGTTATCAACAATATAATTAATTTCATATTTTGTTACTAGCACAGGTTCACAATCTGGAACACTACTATCTAAGACAATTTCGTCGTTGCACTCTACAGCCCAATAGAATATAGTATGAGTGACCATATCAACATCCTTTTTACCATAGTACCATTCATACATAATAAATGACAGAGTAAAACAAAATTTGTGTTAATATACTCGTAATCTATAATAGAGTTGATCAATTACGAAGTGCGTTTAATGAATCTGATTTGAAGATAACAAAAACTCTCCCCACAAAAACCTAGCCCTAGATAAAAATACAGTCGCCGCTTTTTCTGGCCGTCGGTCCAAAGGTTCCCTCCAATCATTTCTTTTTGTATATATCTTTTTACTTTTATATCTTTTCGCATTGATCATGTTGCATACTAGATAATTGTTCGGGCATCCTGTCTTCGGAAAAGTAAAAAAGCTTAAGTGTGGAGGTTGTGATCTATAGGTCGTTGTGGCTGTATTTTTTTGGTCAAGTCATTAATTTTTGGTGAGTAGTTATGGTGATGTACTTTCTGGCAACGTCATCTAACAAGTGGTTTAAAATGGTGAGAATGTGGAAATGGTAAGGTAGTTCTGGTCATGGATATTGTGAGTTTATGAGATGGTTCAGGTTGTGATGTGGAGATGGCGAGATTGTGAGGTTGTGAGATGTTGTTGCTTTGGAGATGGTGAGGTTGAGTGTTGTTTCAGGTGGTGAGATAGCGCGGTTATGAGGTCACGAGGTTGCTAAGGTCGTGGGTATGGTAACCTCGAGAGGTTATGCTCGTAGATATGGTGAGGTTGTGAGAATTGGGTCATAGGTATTGTGGTTGTGAGATGGTTCTGGTCGTTAGTGTGGTGAGGTCATGAGATGGTTCGAGTGACGGGTATGGTGAGGTCGTGAAAAGTTTTGGGTCATGGGTATGTGAGATCATGAGAAGTTTTGGGTTGTGGGTATGGTGAGATCGTGAACTGGTTCAGGAGGTGGAGATGGTGAGGGTGTGAGGTTGTCAAGCATTTGCCCTTAGTGTTACTGTGTTTGGTGAGTTTAGTAGGCTAGAATATATCTTAATATGTTAGATATTCACTTTATGATCTTCCTATTTGATTCGAGTGTCGGTATCATCAGTGTTCGTCGGTTTCTTATGTTCGAGTCCATGTAACTTTTAGCAACTTGCTAGTTTATCTATATAATATATATTATCTTTAAAATAATAATAATAATAATAATAATAATAATAATAATAATAATAATAATAATAATAATAATAACATTATGGATGCCTATATGTCCGACATGAGTCATAGCCCACATGAAAGACTTAGCTTCGACATTTAAAGGAGAGCCCACGTAGCATTGTGCTCGAGCACGTGATATCAATAAACCCCTGTTATGGCTTCGAGCAACAAAACCCAAACATGTAACTCCGGAATCTATTTCAATTTAACATCGTGATAAAATATAGTTTAGTTCCAATAAAACTTTTAAGACTTATAGTTTACTTCAAATAAAACTCTTACTTTGCTTCTATTTATTATATTAATTTAATGTGTTCAAATTTATTACTCCGTACTTATTAACAATATAGTCATATTGCTATAAAATGATGAAAGCTTGAGTGAAAAGTGAGTCATGACTCATGAGTGAAGCTGTATGTTTGGGGAAAGATTTGACCACAATATTTCTGACTTGTAGTTTCCCACTACCTTAAGTCAATTCATTTTTAAAAGACTATGGATTCATCAGGATTTGTTGGTTAAGTAATGTTAAAACTTTGTTATATAAATGGTTGTCATTTTTGGGTTTAACTAACATAAGATAAATAACATAAGATAAATGAAAGAAGTAAATAAAAGGTCCAAATCTATAAATGACTTTGACAAAAATATCTCGCCAAACCCACTAACCTTGAATTTTGACATCCCACAAATTGTTTTGACTTTGACCATTTTATCTTAGTTGTCAACCACCTAATTAACTAAATTAAAATGGATAAATTAAACCAAATTCCTAACTTTTCAAAAAAATATAACGGGTAATTTTCCACATACATCCACAATTAATTTTAAAGTATTTATTGTCATGCCTAATTGATATATTTAATTTCACGGCTAAATATATGTGACAACATTATAACATACTGACTCACTTATTCACAAAATAATAAGTTATGTCACAATGTCACATTAATATAGGCACAAAAGTGAGTATTACACAAGATGAGATGATTTGAGCTTGGGTGAGTATTAAAGTGAATTTCAACTTGATTAATCAAGTTATAAATAACTTGAGAGGATCTCTTCCTAATACATAATAACATCAATTACTATTGAACCAAAGATGCATTAATGGTAATCCATTTTCCAAAAATAGAATCCAAAAAAAAAAAAAAAAAAATATTGTCTTTATAATAATAATAATAATAATAATAATAATAATAATAATAACAACAACAACAACAACAACAACAACAACAACAACAACATTATGGACGCCTATATGTCCGACATCAGTCATAGCCCACATGAAAGTCTTAGCTTCGACATTTAAAGGAGAGCCCACGTAGCATTGTGCTCGAGCACGTGATATCAATAAACCCCTGTTATGGCTTCGAGCAACAAAACCCAAACATGTAACTCCTGACTCTATTTCAATTTAACATCGTAATAGAATATAGTTTAGTTCCAATAAAACTTTTAAGACTTATAGTTTACTTCAAATAAAACTCTTACTTTACTTCTATTTATTTATATTAATTTAATGTGTTCAAATTTATTACTTATTACTCATATAGTCATATTGCTATAAAATGATGAAAGCTTGGTGAAAAGTGAGTCATGACTCATGAGTGAAACTGTATGTTTGGGGAAAGATTTGACCACAATATTTCTGACTTGTAGTTTCCCACTACCTTAAGTCAATTCATTTTTAAAAGACTATGGATTCATCAGGATTTGTTGGTTAAGTAATGTTAAAACTTTGTTATATAAATGGTTGTCATTTTTGGGTTTAACTAACATAAGATAAATAACATAAGATAAATGAAAGAAGTAAATAAAAGGTCCAAATCTATAAATGACTTTGACAAAAATATCTCGCCAAACCCACTAACCTCGAATTTTGACATCCCAGAAACTGTTTTGACTTTTGACCATTTTATCTTAGTTGTCAACCACCTAATTAACTAAATTAAAATGGATAAATTAAACCAAATTCCTAACTTTTCAAAAAAATATAACGGGTAATTTTCCACATACATCCACAATTAATTTTAAAGTATTTATTGTCATGCCTAATTGATATATTTAATTTCACGGCTAAATATATGTGACAACATTATAACATACTGACTCACTTATTCACAAAATAATAAGTTATGTCACAATGTCACATTAATATAGGCACAAAAGTGAGTATTACACAAGATGAGATGATTTGAGCTTGGGTGAGTATTAAAGTGAATTTCAACTTGATCAATCAAGTTATAAATAACTTGAGAGGATCTCTTCCTAATACATAATAACATCAATTACTATTGAACCAAAGATGCATTAATGGTAATCCATTTTCCAAAAATAGAACCCCAAAAAAAAAAAAATAATAATAAAAAAAAAAATAAAAAAATAAATGTTTACGAAAAACTAATTATTGCTTACTTTACTTTTAATATTTACAAAAAATTCTTTTACTAATAGTTAATAATTATAATAAATTTTGTAGCAGTAAACTTCAGTAAGTTAAAATAGAAAATTCACAAATTTTATTTTTCTATTTTGATACTACTTGAACAACTAAAAAATAATGTCAGGCACAATTTAAGTCGTACATAGTATTTTCTTAGAAAATATATTTAAAATTTTCAAATATAATAAATAAATAATATTGAATAGATATGTACTACTCATTAATGCATATTCTAAGATATATTAATTAAATTATATCAATCTAATTGTGAAAAAGATACTTCATATAATTTTAATGTGTTTGATCATCTGATTTTTCTTTTCTCTATAAAGTGATAATACATAATGCCGTGATGACAAAAATAATAATTTCTAGTTTTATATTCAGTGCTTACCAACCATCACTCATGTTACATGTACTTTTAATTGATAATCAAGGAAAAAACATATTTTATAACTTTTATCTATAACCTTTTGTAAAGCACACTACAAAATTGTTCCAGTTAAAATATTGAATGTGAATGGTGAAAGACTTGCATTCTCTTATAATAATAAAAGATTTCAGATAGCTGAAGATAGTTCTAATTAGACCAGTGAAGCAAATTTTTGTCATATGTAAGTACTTTCATGAAAAACGTACACTCTAATTTTTACTGTCGTAGATACATTAGTTCCTCAATCACGCGTGTTATCATGCTATTTGTAGTATATTATATGAGTAATCTTTAAAAAAAAAAAAAAAAAAAAAAAAAAGCACTATCCCAATTATATTTCGAAAGTAAGAGTACTATTATTAAGGGTCATCCATATCTAATTAACTTATATGAAACTTCCAAATTAACTGAATGTAAATCATGCTTCAAAACTATATTTTGGGTATGTAATGACATGTTTAGATTGTATAATACTGGATATAATCCATTACTAATTAACTTTATGATTGTTCTGCGTAAATAGATTCTGTTTGAAGCACAAAACGAGTGTATAAACTCATTTTCTTCGTATCTTCATAAAATGATATTACTGGCGATTACTTGCTGTTGCAATAAAATAAAAAAAAAAAAATACTCGTAAATGCAGAAAAAGGAGCGTGGGACATTATATGGTACTCTACAGTCTACATAGTACAAATTCTGTAAGTTAGTAAATGGAAGAATTTTTTTGTCGAACATCTTTTGGGTGTGAAAAAAAAAAAAAAAAAAAAAAAAAAATTAAACTAAAATAAGTTTTGCATACGTGTACGTTCTTCTTGTGCCTTCTGTAGATAAAAACCTACCAGATTTTGAGAGGTGGTCCATTCCATTATAATTGTACGTACAAGTTTTATGATTTTATATTGGTGATTCTATAATGATAATTTTTTTCTTAATACTCAAAAGTTTTGCTAACAAAATTCTTAAATATTGTTGTTAAGTAAATAAATCTATTACAATATCGTGTATGAATGGTTTTTTACTAGATCGAAATCCTGATAAAATTGAAAAGAATTTCAAAAATCATGTATACAGATTCAACACTTGATTTTAATCAAATGATAAATTTACTTATAGCGAATTGTAGGTACACATACCCCACTTAACCACAACATTAGCAAAACCCATTTCTTAATTCTAGTTTTAGAGTTATCCATAATAAAATCCTTAATTAATATGTTGGAAAATTCTCGTCACCGTTTAGTCAAACGAATGAAAAAGTCTTGTGTGGCGATTTATCTACACCCATGATTTACTTACGACATATAAGATGTTTTAATGTAAGATTATTCGGTTTACATAAAATAGCATATACATTGATCCACAATATAAAAACACACACTAAATTTTTAAGTAATCATATCAACAGCTCAAATTATTTTCTAAGCTACTATCGGCAGTTTATAGATTAAATTTCAAGAAGTTTTGTAAAATAGCTTTTATAAAACTAACTACCTATTTATTACTTTCACGTCAACAACCCTTTATCCCTCCTTCCTATCATCTTTACCGTTGTAGTAGTCACCAAATTCTTGACGATCTATCTATCAACCACCTAAACACAAACACATATCGCTACACATGTATATACACAATTTGCCCTTAACCGATGGTCTGCACCACCTTTTCCCAAATATGCTCCTCACACGTGATCCTCTCCTCCAACCATATAATGGCTTTAACACGTGGTGATTTTGTCTTCACACGTGAAAGAGGACACCATTACACCGATCTAAAGCTTTTCACTCAAACATACATAATAGTAAGAAAAGTTTATCCAATAAGTTTGAAAAGTCATAAGTTCTCATAATCTCTTGGCTCAAAATATCAACATCAAGATCAATAATACAATTGGTTGATGGTGTAGTAATGATTTCTATATGATTTATGTTAAAATCAAATTGTTGGTCAAAATGAGACATGATTTTAGTATTCAAAATGCTTGTTTTTGATTGGTTGTTAATTTCTGATTGGAAATATGAACCTTTTCTTCATGCCAACGAACGATGATTCATTACATGATCTAGAAACACCTTAAAAATCCAATGGATGTCGCGTGTGTTTACATATAGTCTACACTAATTGCTATTGTCAGAGCACCAGGTATACTGCGGTGTTATAGCTTCGTGTTATAGTAAATAGTGATGTCATGACAGCTTTTGCTTATAAAACACATAACCTATAATTTAACCAAAGTATAGACTTTTTCATCACTCGAATTATAGGACATCACATGGACACACACATTTTTTTTTTTTTTCATTTATTTATATAAACAATACACAGTTCAAAAAAAATATATAAACAATACATTTTATTAAATTAAAAATAACATCAGATTAAAAATACGAAGAAAAAAAAATACAATTTAGTGATTAAGGTTCCATAGATGCTCCATAATATTTTGTCGGAGGTCGTTGTGCACTTTCTTATCCCGAAGTTCTTTGTTTTTCCTTCGATGTATGTTGCATCTTTTGACCCAAGTACTTTGCAATCAAGAAGTATTCGGGAAGAGATTCAACATTGTAATTGGTAATATAATCGACTATTTGTTTACTTTTTTTTGAACCCATATGATACCTTCGGCTAAAATTCATCTCCGGGTATTTAGCGGGTTTGTTTTCGTCTCAAAAATAATCTTCCAAAAGCCGTTGTTCCGCAACTTCTCGTTTATGTGGTATCGGTGTCCTTGTGTGAGGATCCGAACTCTGTGCTTGATGATTACCCAAAACTTGAAATTGTTCATAAGCTTGAAAATTCCGGGTATACTTACTTGGATCGTCTTAAAATTAAATATCGTAATGATCATGGTTGGTTTCCATAACATTTTTTTTAAAGGTAATAAAAGTATATTGCGATGAGGAGATAAATGTGCGTTAAAATGGTGGAAATAAACGGTATTTACAGGATTTAGAAGCTAAAAATATTGGAAAAAAGCTGGTATTTTTTTTAACCCAACGAATGCATTTTGAAAACCACATTTTCAAAAAAGTGGGAATGCAATTGCATTTGAAAAAAAAAATATATGGATAATGAGATCACCACGCGCGCGAACCCTTATAATGCGAGAATCAGTGTGGTTCGCTCAAGCTATTAAGCCGAATGCGCCAGCAATAACGCCACATACCCGATGCTCTAAATATTTGATTGTTTAGTACGAGTATGCTTTGTATCTAATTTCGGTTTTATGATGACTAATTTGGTATACCTTATCAATTATTTTTTATCAGTTACTTAAATTACAATCTTTTAAAATTTTATAATTCAACTTTTGAGGTTAAACGTTGAAAAGTACTCCCTTCGTTTCAAAATAATAGTCACCATTTGACTTTTTAAGTTTTTTTTTATTCAATTTTAACTTTAAGTATTTTTTTATTTGTCTTATATAATATTTGATGAAAATTACCATTAAAAATACATTTAAAGTAAACAAAAAATGTTAAGGTCAAAATTGAATAAGACTTTAGAAGTCAAATGAGGACTATCATAGTATTATTTTGAGATGGAGGGAGTATAAAACACGGTTGCAAATGCGAAATATTACGTTGTCAATCACTAACTTGTTTACATCTTGGAAAAAATGAAATAAAACCAAAACAAATATACTCAAATAGAATATGAATAAAACTGGCAAAGAACAACTTACCCGCATATCCAGATGTTTCTTTTTACGTATGTCATGTGACAACGATAGAAGCATATTAAAAAACTGTAATTATTTTTTTTTGAACTTAAACTGTAATCTTTTATATANGGTAATATAATCGACTATTTGTTTAATTTTTTTTGAACCCATATGATACCTTCGGCTAAAATTCATCTCCGGGTATTTAGCGGGTTTGTTTTCGTCTCCAAAATAATCTTCCAAAAGCCGTTGTTCCGCAACTTCTCGTTTATGTTGTATCGGTGTCCTTGTGTGAGGATCCGAACTCTGTGCTTGATGATTACCCAAAACTTGAAATTGTTCATAAGCTTGAAAATTCCGGGTATACTTACTTGGATCGTCTTAAAATTAAATATCGTAATGATCATGGTTGGGTTCCATAACATTTTTTTTAAAGGTGATAAAAGTGTATTGCGATGAGGAGATAAATGTGCGTTAAAATGGTGGAAATAAACGGTATTTACAGGATTTAGAAGCTAAAAATATTGGAAAAAAGCTGGTATTTTTTTTAACCCAACGAATGCATTTTGAAAACCACATTTTCAAAAAAGTGGGAATGCAATTGCATTTGAAAAAAAAAATATATGGATAATGAGATCACCACGCGCGCGAACCCTTATAACGCGAGAATCAGTGTGGTTCGCTCAAGCTATTAAGCCGAATGCGCCAGCAATAACGCCACATACCCGATGCTCTAAATAATTGATTGTTTAGTACGAGTATGCTTTGTATCTAATTTCGGTTTTATTATTTGGTATACCTTATCAATTATTTTTTTATCAGTTACTTAAATTACAATCTTTTAAAATTTTATAATTCAACTTTTGAGGTTAAACGTTGAAATGTACTCCCTTCGTTTCAAAATAATAGTCACCATTTGACTTTTTAAGTTTTTTTTTATTCAATTTTAACTTTAAGTATTTTTTTTTATTTGTCTTATATAATATTTGATGAAAATTACCATTAAAAATACATTTAAAGTAAACAAAAAATGTTAAGGTCAAAATTGAATAAGACTTTAGAAGTCAAATGAGGACTATCATAGTATTATATTGAGATGGAGGGAGTATAAAACACGGTTGCAAATGTGAAATACTCCCTCCGTCCCAAAATTATAGTCCACCTTTCCTTTTTCGGACGTCCCAATTTAATTGTCCACTACTATATATAGATAGGGAAGTATGATCGAGTTTACCATATTATCCTTGGTTGAAATTATTATTACAAACTTTAAAGAAGAGATTAATTAATTACTTAAAGGTAAAACTGTCTTTCTGACAAAAGTAAGAGAGAGAAAACAATAATAATTATGTTTTTATTAAACTGTGTGTTTTTTGTCGGGGGACAATAGTTTTGGGACGGAGGGAGTATTACGCTGTCAATCACTAACTTGTTTACATCTTGGAAAAAATGAAATAAAACCAAAACAAATATACTCAAATAGAATATGAATAAAACTGGCAAAGAACAACTTACCCACATATCCAGATGTTTCTTTTTACGTATGTCATGTGACAACGATAGAAGCATATTAAAAAACTGTAATTATTTTTTTTTGAACTTAAACTGTAATCTTTTATATAATAAAAGAATTATATCATTTCGGAGTGTTTTTGCAAAACCCTTCTCATTGAAAAAAAAAATTGAGCCAATAGGAGAGCTTCATTTTGACACATAGGCGAAATCGAGCGACGTGATTGAACAAAAAAAAATTCAAAATTGAATTGATTTTGGTCAAACTTTAATAAATTTGGTGAAGAATTTGATTGAGGAAAAAAAAACACATAAAAATATAGGTGTCAAATTTATGAAAATAAAAACTTAAAAAGAGAGGAAGTAATTAATAAAACATTAGTGGTTGAATTTTAAATATATTATATGGAGTGAAGTATAAAATTATAAATCTCCATTTTTTTGATAACTTTAGATAATAAACAAATAACCCCTTACACTTTATACTCTCTACACTTTATAATATAATTTTTGTTTACAATTACATGAGTATTAGTATTGATTTGACACTTCCATCCATTAAACTTACAAAATTTTATAAATGTAAGAATTAATTTTAGTATACGTTAAATACTTTTAAAATAAATATTATTTTTAAACTTTCATCTATTAAAATATCTTTTTACTATGTACGTTAAATATAAATAAGAACTCATGTTATCCTATTTTAAAAGTTTAATCCATACGTACACGGGTTTGAATATTAAATACAATTAAATTATTATTAACGGTAATATAAATATCAAATGGTAAGTACGAGTTACTGTGATATGAAAATAAATATACGCGATTATACTTATAACGACTCATGTAATTATTATTTAAAGTTTATATACGGATATCCGAAAAACCTTTTTTAAAAAAACTTTACGGAGAATATTTTAACTTCGTCAACCCTCATTATGTGCTACTAAACTCACACATTTGTACAACATGATATCCATAGTTAAAGTTAAACAACAACATCAACCTCAACATTAACATCTATGTCAGCTAAACAAAGTTAAATCTTTCATCCAATAAAATTTTTACAAAATATTAATTGATATTAATACATAATGAAAAACTCATGCATACTTATTAGTTGTACTTATATCACAATTTTCACGGGTAAATTCTTATATGTTCATATAGTAAACAAAAATTTTAAAATCAATTTGATTTATGTGTAAGCCCATGTGATCAAAGAACCTATGACCCAATAACATTATAAGGAGACACGCTCAAGAATCCAATACAAGGTCGATGCCACAATTATATTTACAATTCCTGCTAACTAATTTTCTTACTTTCGCACATGTTGATGATCTAACTTTTTAAAATATACATAAGATTTTTTGTTTTTAAACGGTAATACTATATAATTAATTTTTTCTGTAAAAACCCCGTGCATGCACGAGTATTATAACTAGTTATTAATAGTTAGAATTTACCACAAGAAATAAACAACCATTGGTGGGGGTGTTAAATTGTGAAAGCAACCCATGAGCTTCAATGCAAACCAAATTATACCAATAAATAGAAAGAAAGAAGTTTGAAATTCGACATAACTTTGTGCTACCAAAACACGTAACAAGTGATCCTTACGGAACCATGTTAAGAGGTTTCGTATTTGAGTATGTTTGACGATATACGGGTGTTTTCTGTACGTTATGAGTTATGACCATCGCGTCAAGTTTCATATATGAATCTTGTTGGTTTTATCATGGCTCTTATGCAAATAGATGCGATGATGGACTAAAGTTGTCGAATCCGGTGGATGTAACTGGCTAAATGGACACGGTGTTCAGAAGAAAGTTGAGTTTCCATTAAGAGTCGTGGATAGATATACACAAATGCTAAAATAGACTCCAAGTACCGTTTAAGGTTATTCAACAAGGTGACCTATGATACGATTGTGACATATAACAACCTAAAATGTTATGTTTATATTGCTATACAAGCTTACATTTAAGAGTAAATGAACATGGTTTTCCACGTTCATGTTATTCAGATAAAATAAGTTTCTTACTCAATTGTACGCGATTTAACCGGGGTTCATGATCGTTTCCGACTCTTCTCTGGCCACCCTAAATTAGTACTTTTTGTTATTAATATTACTAATATTACTAATATACTTGAAATGGAAATTAACTACTGTATTATTATAAGACTTTTTGCATACATATTACTTCCTATACCGATCCTTCAATTTACTAGTTAAGTGGTTATAAGAAGTGTGAATCGAAATAAATATTTGTTTAGACTTTAGATGCAAAACAAAACATGTACAATATATACAATATATTGGATCAGACGATTTATCATATTTTTTGTTGTTGGCATTTTTCATATGATTTGAATATTTTATTCTGTTTATTTGACCAAAAAAATTATTTGTTTTGAAATATCATAACAAACCTTTAAAATAAAATACTACACAAGATTCCAAATTTCAATATCTGTATGCTATTGTATAACGATACAAATCAAATTAAAGATATTAAATAAATAAAATAAAATAAAATAAATAAGAACTGTAAGTTCATTGAATGTAGCAAAGTGGGCCTTAACTGTAAAAGCCCATATCATGTTCACGTGTTGGGCCATGTCTGTCGGCCACATGTAATTTTCTGATTAGTTTAGAACTGAATAGCACACAAATAGTCATACGTTCGACTGTAGTCACTGAGACAAACATAGGAAAACAGCGAAACAAGTAAACAATTGCTAGTAAAACGTTAAAAGTATACACGACATTGATGATTGCTATACGATGATTATGATATGATGCCAAAATAGACAATATGAGTCATGGCATGCTGGTTAATGAGTAAAAACAATATAATAACGTGAGTTTGTTTCACACAATTGTTACTTTTATTTGTGGATATGGTTATCCGGAAGGAAGTTTTGACTCAAATATACACAGTTTAATCGGGATATCATGTGACCTTTTCCAACCATTTCTTTGTCCATCTAAAATGTGCACCTAATGAGTTTTAAAACCCTAAATCCCATGTGAGATAAAATGCTCACAAGTTACATGACACTCACAAGTCACAAACACAAACAATCACTTATTTTTGGTTCAACTACGGCACTGATTAAAAGTGCAAAGGTTCCCCTTCACACATGAGAGGGGAAGAAGACTGTAACTTTTCTCGCACGTCACAATGAAAACTCGTGCGTCACTTTGACCCGTTACAACCAGTCTAGAAAAATGTAATGAGTCAAACCTTTCATTTAGTAACAACACATGTTACTCGAATACCAAACTCCTTAAATCAAGGTCCTATGATGTTTTCTTTATATAAGCTAGATTGTATCATTTCCATAAAAAATACTCAATGTTGGCAATGCCCACTTCCAAATTCATTGCATGTTGATTAGTTAAGTACGAAAATAAACTAACATGACCCACCCACGTGACTTTCGCATTGGGTAGAAATATAATGGGTGTGTTTGGCGCGAAACATTTAAGTGCATTTAGGAGAGGTGAGCCGTGATCATTTTAATCTTTAATGCTCATTTGACAAGCATCAAATAGTTTAAACTATTTTTTCAGAATGCTCATTTTCAACGTTTCATGAAGTAGTATTTAGAAGTGTTAAGCATTTAAAAGTTATTTTACACGTTATAATTACACCTATAGTTATGTTAAGAAACTTTTTTATAGAAAAAACTATTTTTATCAAGCACACGGTATGTGTGACCTCATATAATGCAGAAATACACTGTATCAAATATAATCTATAGATTTTATATCAAATAAACATCCGTTCACCATGTTATCCATGTGACATTCGTGTCAAGTACAAAATTTATAGCCACAAGTTAGATACAATGAATCAGGTGTGATTTTACGCGTTTCTTGTTCGTCAAAGAGGTCTTTGAATCCTAAGTTTGAGGTCGAGGGTTTTTAAATACACAAAGTTTGTTTTAAAAAATATAAGTGTGCGTTTAGTTTGGGGAAAACATATTTATTTTCTACAAAATGTTTTGTAAAAAACAAGGAAAACAGAGATCGTGCTAAAATCAAAGTTTTCCAACAAAATATTTTGCAAAACACAAAATCCCGTATTTCCTAACTTAACAAGGAAAACTACAAAACAAATTTTAGTTGTTTTCTTTTATAACCAACAACCCTCCTCCTTCTTCAAAATAGAAAGTACAAATATAAACTAAACGCATTTTCTATATTTTTAAGTGTTTTGTGAAGATAAATTTTCTTTTCATATTTTTATAAAATTAGAGATAGAAAACAAGGGAATTTTTTTTCTCCAACTAAACGCACCCTAAATTTTTTTAGATTCAATGATTCATATACAACCTGACAAAAGATAAATCGTTTTCATATAAGAAAAAATGTAAAGTATGGCTAGGCCAAAAAGGTAAACTTATTGACATGCCAAACAATATAACCAAAACATTTAACACAGTTTAATAGAAATAATGATTAGTGAGAAAAACATGGATCAATATTGTACTCGTAGTATATAAATTTTAGGAGTTATTTGATTAGCCAACTCGATACAGAGACCCTAAGACCAGGCGTAATAAGGACAACCATCACGGGTCATCTCTTTGACCCGCGTGTAGCCTTAATAGACCACCACTACAGGTTGAATCATTGATTGTTTAGAACTTTGAATAAAATAGAGCTTGATTAACAAGGTCATTGGTTTCTAGAAGAATATTCTTGTAGCACTAGATTGAGACAGTGAGTGACACATTTGCTTGAATTAAGGTCATTTGATCCCTTAAACTTTGATCCCATATTCAAGTCACCAGTGACCTAATTTCCTTATTAATAGTGATAACTGATAAACAACAACACTCCCTAGGAAGGAAAAAACTCCAAACATAAAGAAACATACTTGAATAAATAAAAAATGATATATCCTTATAGTTGTTTTCGATTTTTCTCCAATTCATCCTCCTCCTAGTGATATGATCGTTCTTCATAGTTGTCATCGATCTGGTCACATGCCACGACATGAGGTCACAATATCGATTTTTATGCTCATGTAAACGAATTTTTTTTAAATAATACGCACTTACATTCATAAAGACCGAGTTTGAAAGATTTGTTCCAATTGCAAGAGATATATCTATCGATTTCCTGAGAGGCCATGATAAGTCAAAATTGCTTAATGTTCAAACACTTGACGATAGTTAATTATCTTGTTATAAAGATATAAATAATCATTTAAGACAAACATATTGACACCTTTTAAATGTCCGAAAAGGCAAATTTAAATTATGTAAATTCAAACATTAGAATTGTCTACTACACTTTCATAGACATTAAACAAACACAAATACAAATTTCATTGTATGTATTTTGATTTTTGAGGTCTTGAAACTTACGTTTATTTGACCCTAAGATGGACTAATCCTGTGACATGGCCCAGCCCATATAATTCGACCCATGCCCTATAGACTATATAGTCATTATATTAGTAGTTCTAAAAATTTACAGCCATTAGCCATATCTGTTTTAAAAGTTAAAGCCTTACACGAACCCCCTCTTTATCGAGAAATGATTTACGTAGCCGATATATGCTTAAACACATGTCTAATCCAGCATGTTATACCAATTATTTCTCTTCGTTATATAAAGTCACTCAAAGTAGCAGATTAAGAACCACCACACTAATCGGCGGTTTTCTTCAACAAGCTAGCAGTTACAAATCTTAATACCATAGTTTTTCTTTTTCTTAATTTTTTTATCCAAACTGTCACACACAACTATAATAGGTACATTCTCAAACAAATCATAACAATCTCGCTTATCCTTTGCAGGACTTAAACACACAACCTCTTGGTTGAAGACATAAATATCTCACGAATACTGCTAGACCACATGATCACTGGTTCATAATGTTCTCATCATCTACAACTACACCAACAATAGACACGACTAGTGTTTGTCATAAGCGAAACCAAAAGGTTATTTTGGACGTTTTATTAAACTAGACGGTCGTTCTTCAAGATGTATGAGAGCATTGAAGGACACGTTTATTGCTTGTCTATCTTGTGACGAAAAACTCTTTGGCTTGTTTATCTCTAACTGCAAAATTTTGGATAGAAGCCAACCAACACGAGTTTAATTATGTCCTTAGAGCAACCCCATTGTGGATACTCTTAGTCTTAAAGCTTGAATCACCATGCCTAATATGCTTTCGTTTAGGTAAAGTTCATCTATTAGCAACATATGGTGGAATGTTGGATGCTCGGTAAACCTGTTAACCTTTCACCGGATTAGACTAGCCTCTTGCCACTCGTTGGATGAGTTTCGATGCTAACTTTCAGATGCCTCTTGAAAGGCAAACACACAGAAACTAGCTTTCACAGTATAAGAAGAACCGCATGCTAAAACCTTACAAAATTATTCTATAAAAACAACCTATCGCAAAGATGAACTATAGAAATGTCTTCAATCAAACCCAAATCCGAGTGTAGCTTACAAAGATCTTTCACTTTGCATATACCAATAAAATAAAACGAAACAATTGATCACATGTTTCTTCGCTTATGTAGATACATCAATAAATACATGAAGTAATACAATGGTCGTCATCCCATACGCTTCAAAGGAGGTGCAGAGAGTCATGCAGATGATTGTTTCTTCTTCAAAGAATAAGATTCCAACCATTGAATATGGTTTACAGAATAGGAACAGACTAACATCGCGTTTTGCTCAAGTGGTTTCATAAACTTTTACTCTTTTTTTGTTGGCAGATCATGTCAAGATTCGATCTTTGATGAGAATCTTAATTTTACGGTGGTCATTCTGTGAATCGGCGTTGTTTTGGCTGACAACACGCAAAAAAAAACCCTGAGACAACAATACAAGTGTTTGTCATTGCTTAAGGAAAGTAATCTTTATAAGACTAGATATCTATATATCATAACTTTCCTCATGCATATGATCAAGAAATGTATGTACTCAGTAGCTTCTGGTTTGGCTCATGGGATCGTAATCGTACGCTTCACCAGCTTTCACAAAACGCCCTTTCACGCGCTTTCTTACATCCGCTCTTGCCTTTCGTGTAGCATACCTTACTCTCTTGTCAAATCTACCATAAAAAGATATAGCGGTATATGAGATTTAATCAATAAAAATCGAGAGGACGCTTAGAAGGATACACATTAAACAGGCACAGAGTCACCAACTCACCCCAAATGTATTTTTATTTCATAAACCTTACAATTATATTAATCATAAAAACCATGTTATTTTTAAAATAATACAGAGTATAAGTAGAAGTTTCAGAATTTTGACAAAAAGAACCGTTTTGACCCGTATCCAGTTTGACTCGTTCTCCCACTGGCTGAACATTACATTTTTCCCTTCTAATAAATAAGTAGTCTGAAAGTTCAAAGGTACTCACTTGCGGTTCTTTTCCTTATAACAGAGGACAGCATCATTCCTGATTCCCGAAAGAGTGGTGCTATCGTAAGCCGGGGTGGCTCACCCATTAGAAGCATAGACGAAGCTCCACAGTCTTGATAATCACCAGCCGTGCTCTCCCCAGTGAAACTTGAAAATGATATATTAGAGTATTGCCTGCCATAACAAGGGTTCGGTTCGGTTTTACAGCTCCTTAAAGAATCAGCAGATGCTGCATTAAGGGTGAGCAAATGGACCGGATGGACCGGACCGACCGACAAAACCGACCGGACCGGACGGGACCGGACCGGACCGACCACATTCGGTCCGGTCCTCGGTCTAGGCTTTTTGGCTAATTTGGTCCTCGGTCCGGTCGGTCCGGTCCGGTCCGGTCCGGACCGACCAAAAAACCGAAAAAACTTGCCAAACTATGCCTAATTGGACCGGACCGGACCGAACCGGACCGGACCGGACCGACTACATTCGGTCTCGGTCTCGGTCCGGGTTTTTGCCTTAATTCGGTCTTCGGTCTTGTCGGTCCGGTCCGGTCCGGTCCGGTCCGAGACCGATGCTCACCCTTATGCTGCATTACTATAAGCTGGTTGAGCTCCAGTCGAAGACTCCTACAAATTAAGAAAGGGTAACGGATAACAGTCAGCATTATGTGCTGAGAAGATACTGCAATATGGTATTGGTTATTTAGTGTGTATGCGTGTTAATCTTAGTCACTATGATGATACTGCATGTAGTACAGTCAGTGCAATATCTTAATCTTTAAGCTTATAGTTGTCCAGTTTTAGTCGATGTATTTTTTTGTACATTTGGGTCATTAAAACATGACTTTGTGTTCGGTTTGGGTACCAATAAACTCTTATAGATACCATCTTTTAAAATAACATTCTCATGAAAATTGTTAGAATTTATGCATTAAAGTTTCATATTTATATATAATTTTTAATCTTATAAAAAAGAGGTTAATATTACGGGTTAAAAAGGACCGAGACAGGATACAAAACCTTTTATTAGCAACTTACATGTGCAAAAAAGAGAATGTTGATATTTATGCAAATAACCCTATTATGATACCTTGGCAGCATATGCACCATGACAAACGGATTCAGCAACAAAAGTATCTTTAGCAGCAAACAAGCTATCAATCCCATCTTTGGAAAAAAGATGTTTGGGATCGTTATGCCCTTCACCAAAGAGCTCTTCATAATTCTCAATGCTTAAGTCATCTTCATCCATAGTGAAGTCATCATAAAACCTGTCATTGATGAACTGGTCACCCCCTTTTGTACCTACAATCTGAATACAAAAAGGAATTATAATTTGCCAACCCCATACATAAAATGCACAAAGCCAACTCAATTCACCTTTTGCGTAGTCGAATCTTTTGCATTGACTTGTTGATTTACATCATCTACCGATAAATCTTGATCATTTTTGTTATCAGTAATACTCATTAACCCCATTTCTTGCTCACAATTTGAATCATTTTCTAGCAATACAAGTTGGGACTCCAACACAGTTGCGGATCTGTCCAGGTATTTAAGGGTACATCCTCCTCGGGCTTCTGAGATTGATGAACTTATACTTATAGCTTTATTATCATCACGCTTTCTCTTGTTGCAAGTTACCACCTTTCTAGATAGTTTTACTTTTGTCCAGGATTCAACAATGTCTTAATAATGGGAACTTGACCACCATTGGTAACTATCCAAAGGTTGGAAACTAGAGCAGGGTAGCCTGCGAGTAGATAATCTAAAGGGGCCTTGTTCGGGACGCACGACCTACTAGAGGATATGTATCCACTTCGGCATCCTATCAAAAGGACAACACAACATTTTGTTTTCCAAATTTCTTCACTTGAGTTATACTGCCTCCCTGTTCATTTAAGAAAAGGGCTATTAAATAATAGGAAGTAAAATATATAGTGAGCAGATTCATATTTAGACACGGTCAAGACTTAATAGTCAATACCATCATTATGCCCGACATATAAGAAAACACGATAGGATTTCAAGGCCTGTCATTTGTGCTATGACAGGCCTTGAAATCCCATGGTGTTTTCTTATATGTTGGGCATAATGATGATATTGACCATTAAGCATTGACTGTGTCTTAACATGAATCTGCACACTATATTTTTTTTCCACCACTTCTTATTATTTGATGGCCCTTTTCTTAAATGAATAGAGAGGCAATATATCTCGAGTGAAGAGATTCGGAAAACAAAATGTTTTTGTGTTGTCCTTCTGATGGGTTGCCGAAGTGGATACATATCCTCTAGCAGGTTGTATGTCCTGGACGGGGCCTCTTTAGATTATCTAGTCGCAGGCTGCTCTGCTGTAGTTTCCAACCTTTGGACAGTTACCAATGGTGGTCAAGTTCCCATTATTAAGACATTGTTTAAATCATGGACAAAATTAAAACTATCACAAAAGTGGTAACTTGCAACAAAAGAAAGTGTGATGATAATAAAGCTATAAGCTTAGATTCATCAATCTCAAAAGCCCGAGGAGGATGTACCCTAAGATACCTGGACAAATTTGCAACTGTGATTTTTGGAGACCCAACTTGTATTGCAAGAAAATGATCAAAAAATGCTTCAATTATCATGTCCTTCCTTTCTCTGTGATGTTATTCCTGATCGGCTCGAATGGCATAGCATGAACGTTGATGCACTACCAAGTTTTGGTCATTAGTTAGTGATAGCATAGCTTTTCTTTCCTATGAGTTCTTTTTGGTTGTTATTGTTAGCTGTACAATTATAGATAAGGATTTAGTCTTATCAGTTAGTTACTATTTGATTGTAATTGATATTATCACTATTAGCTCTAGATTACAAAGCTATGTATAAACGAGCTTAAAAGAAATAAACGAGCTCAAGCCGTACGATTAGCGAGCCGAGCTTCATTTATATCCTTCACCATGTTATAAAATTTAGTCGAGCTCGAGCTTGTGAAAAATTTCACGAGCTCGAGCTTTATATATATTAACGAGCACAGCTCGAGCTTTGGCAAGCTCAACTCGTTTCCACCCCTAGGTAAAAGTGTCCTTTCAATAGTTTTGACCCCACATAATATATACACACAAATACATTGATTATATACTTTTATTCTTTAATTTTTGAAACTCACTCTAAACACTTTTAACTGAAATAAGAATGAGATTCTAAACAATATTAGGATCTAACAAAATTAATAGAATATCTAGAGTTAAGTTGACACTTGCAGTTAAACATATATACATGTAAATTCTAAACTAAGCTAGCTAACAAATTTAGGCATAAGTACATCAAATAATCAGCACCCAAACACGTAATAATTCAGATATCTATATAACTAAATCAAGATACCTCAAATTCAACAAAATAACTTAGATGACAACATTCTTTAATATATCATACACATATGCAAGTCTTTACACATTAAAAAAAAAAAAAAAAAAAAAAAAAAAAAAAAAAAAAAAAAAAAAAAAAAAAATAAAAAAAAAAAAAAAAAAAAAAAAAAAAAAAAAAAAAAAAAAAAAAAAAAAAAAAACAGTCAAAATCATAACAAAGAAAGTCAAAATCAGCTACATAAAGTCAAAATCAGCATAAAAAACGTGTATAACACCTCATAATATGATGTATTTATAATCCTTAAATCAAGATACTTTAAACTCCACAAAATAACTCAAATAATAACATACATTTACATGCTATATACACATAAGTATAGTCTTTTCACACATAAGCTGAAACTTGGAACAATAATTACTAGAAGGATATAATTATACTTATTTTGCTCGGTTTGAAGACTGATAAACGAGAGCTGACAGAAGAGACTAGAGAGTGGGTGTTGATAATGTGNAGATACTTTAAACTCCACAAAATAACTCAAATAATAACATACATTTACATGCTATATACACATAAGTATAGTCTTTTCACACATAAGCTGAAACTTGGAACAATAATTACTAGAAGGATATAATTATACTTATTTTGCTCGGTTTGAAGACTGATAAACGAGAGCTGACAGAAGAGACTAGAGAGTGGGTGTTGATAATGTGTGAGGAGTGAATGAGAAAGAAAAGTGTTGGTAGCTATTTGAGATCTAGGTCTAGTGTGTGTTGTTGTAAAGTACAAAAGGTTTTAAGTGTGTTGGTGTGTGGGAGGCAAGTACAAGTAGGGCAACAAAGAATTATGGAGGGAACTTTTAGAATGGGAGGGAAATAAAAATTGGGTGGGAGGGAAAAATTTTGTTAAGTTATTTTATAGAGGAGTGATACATATAAATTGATGCACACACCACAATTATGCACACACTATGTTGTAACATATGGACTAGTGATGTAATATTGTGGTGTGTGCATCATTTTTTGTGGTGTGAGTATCAATTCCCTATTTTATATGGAACAAATACAACATCCTATGAGCAATCAGGGGCGGAGCCAAGATTTTAATTTAAGGGGGTTGAACTTGACATAAAAACCTATAGTGAAAAATATCGTTCAACGACATATTTATGATTTTCTTTTTTCCAAAACTTGATTCAACCTAACGCTGTAATGAATAAGAATATATTAAATTTAGAAAAGCATAGTTTGATAAGTAAATTCATTTGATTGTTATATTTAATTGTTCAAGTTGTTCGTTTTTGAACTTTAATCAGCATATCTATATGTTAAGGGGGGTTGAATGCAAAAGTTACTAGCACTTGTACCTAATAACTAATGAATAAATTGAGTTGATTAGGGGTGGCTCAGCAGCCACTAGTCACCCTGCTATCTCCCCCTGTGAGCAATGACATATAGACTTGTTAAACAAGAGAAAATATAGATGGAAGAACAAAAAATGCAAAACCAATGCTTCTAAAAAAATTAACACGTCAGTTGCAATTAATGATTTCTTAGAAAAAGTAGGACCTTCAAGTCATTCTTCGTTTGTTTATAATGAAACAGCACGTACGTTGAATTTACAGGTTAATAGTATACTACAAACTCAAGTTGGATCTGTATTACGTACTAACAGTCCTTAATAAAAATCAGATAAGCAACACACTGAAATAAGTGCTCAAATACGTACTTTTAGTATCTTTATATATGAATTAATAATTATGCTCAATAACAGGACGCATTCCTGCGACAGGAGGGGACTTGTTGCAATATGTTCCTTTCATGACTTCGACGCTACCTGCGAAGCAAGATTGTCGTCATTGTGGTGTTGTCAAGCTCTTATACTCTGGAACAAAAAAAAATGCTGCTTAGAAGGTCGTGTTGTTTTGACTAACAACGAGCTTCCAGATATTCTCAAATAACTTTTGACCTCAACATCAGAAGAAGCAAAAACATTTAGAACGTACATCAAAACATACAATAACCTCTTCGCCTTTACATCTCTAGGAGTGAAATCAGATGCCAATCTTAGCAAAAGGAACAAGGGAAAATACACATTCATGGTCCAATAATGAATTAACCATTCATTATATATATAGGCATTAGATAGCTCTCTTCTCACCTCCCCTAGAGCCTTCCTAAGCAAGAAGCAAAGCAAGAAGCCCAGCCTAAAGCAACAAGCTAAGCAGCAAGCAGGAGCAGAGAGTGCTGGACACTGCCTTCCTGCTTGCCCGGGCCCTGCTTAGCCTATAGAAATGAAGAAGAAGCTTCGAGAAAGAAAGATGAGAGGTCAAGTTAAACAGAAAGGGTAATGGATAACAGCTCCTTAAAGAATCAGCGGATGCTGCATTACTATAAGCTGGTTGAGCTCCAGTCGAAGACACCTACAAATTAAGAAAGGGTAACGGATAACAGTGAGCATTAGATGTTGACAAGATACCGTAATATGGTATTGGCTATTTAGTGTGTTAATCTTAGCCACTATGATGATACTGCCTGTAGTACAGTCAGTACAATATCTTAAGGTATAAGCTTATATTTCTCCAGTTTTAGTCAATGTATATTTTTGTCCATTCGGGTCATCTGTGTTTAGGTAAAGTTCATCTGTGTTGGAATGTTGATTGCTCGGTTAACCAGTTAACCTTTCACTGGATTAGACTAGCCTCTTGCCACTCGTCGGATGAGTCTCGATGATAAGTTTTAGATGCCTCTTAAAAGGCAAACACATAGAAACCAACTTTCACAGTATAAGAAGAAACCGCATACTAAATCCTTACAAAAATTATTCTATAAAAACACAAAACCTATCGCAAAGATACATCAATAAAAACAAACGAAACAGTTGATCACATGTTTCTTCGCTTATGTAGATACATCAATAAATACATGCAATAATACAATGATCGTCATCTCATACGCTTCAAAGAGGCGCGGAGAGTCATGCAGATGATTGTTTCTTCTTCAAGGAATAAGATTCCAACCATTGAATATGGTTTACAAGAATAGGTAACAGACTAACATCGCGTTTTGTTGAAGTGGTTTCATAAACTTTACTCTTTTTTTGTTGGCAGATCATGTCAAGATTCGATCTTTGATGAGAATCTTAATTTTACGGTGGTCATTCACTGAATCGGCGTTGTTTGGCTGACAACACGCAAAAAAAAACCCTGAGACAACAATACAAGTGTTTGTCATTGCTTAAGGAAAGTAATCTTTATAAGACTAGATATCTATATATCATAACTTTCCTCATGCATATGATCAAGAAATGTATATACTCTCAGTAGCTTCTGGTTTGGCTCATGGGATCGTAATCGTACGCTTCACCAGCTTTCACAAAACGCCCTTTCACGCGCTTTCTTACATCCGCTCTTGCCTTTCGTGTAGCATACCTTACCCTCTTGTCAAATCTACCATAAAAAGATATAGCAGTATATGAGATTTATAATCAATAAAAATCGAGGGCCTTACTTTCGTATTCAAGTATTTATCTCAATTGGGTGGAGGAAAAAAAAAAAAAAAAAAAAAAGACGCTTAGAAGGATACACATCAAACAGGCATAGAGTCACCAACTCACCCTAAATGTATTTTTATTTCATAAACCTTCTAATTATATTAATCATAAAAACCGTGTTACTTTTAAAATAATACGGAGTATAAGTTGACACCAATTATAAGTAGAAAATCCTAAGCTTTAGAATTTTGAAAAAAAGAACCGTTTTGACCCGTATCCAGTTTGACTCGTTGTCCCACTGGCTGAACAGTCCGTTTTTCCCTTATAATAAATAAGTAGTCTGAAAGTTCAAAGGTACTCACTTGCGGTTCTTCTTCTTTTCCTTATAACGAAGTACAGCATTATTCCTGATACCCGAAGGAGTGGTGCTATCGTGAGCCGGGGTGGACCAGGGCGGCTCACCCATTAGAAGCATAGACGAAGCTCCACAGTCTTGATAATCACCAGCTGTGCTCTCCCCAGTGAGATTTGAAAACGATATATTAGAGTATTGCCTGCCATAACAAGGGTTCGGTTCGGTTTTACAGCTCCTTAAAGAATCAACAGATGCTGCATTACTATAAGCTGGTTGAGCTCCAGTCGAAGACTCCTACAAATTAATAGGTAACGGATAACAGTGAGCATCATGTTTCATGTGTTGAGAAGATAATGTAATATGGTATTGGCTATTTAGTGTGTATGCGTGTTAACCTTAGTTGCTATGATGATACTGCATGTAGTACAGTCAGTGCAATATCTTAATCTATAAGCTTATATTTCTCCAGTTTTGGTCAATGTATTTTTTGTTAGATGTTATGCATAAAAGTTTCATATTTATATACAATGTTTAATCTTATATAAAAGAGGTTTATATTACGGGTTAAAAATGACCGAGACAGGACACAAAACCTTTTATTAGCGACTTACATGTGCAAAAAAGAGAATGTTGATATTTATGCAAATAACCCTATTATGGTACCTTGGCAGCATATGCACCATGACAAACGGATTCAGCAACAGAAGTATCTTTAGCAGCAAACAAGCTATCAATCCCATCTTTTGCAAAAAGATGTTTGGGATCGTTATGCCCTTCACCAAAGAGCTCTTCATAATTCTCAATGCTTAAGTCAACTTCATCCATAGTGAAGTCATCATAAAACCTGTCATTGGTGAACTGGTCACCCCCTTTTGTACCTACAATCTGAATACGAAAAGAAATTATAATTTGCAAACCCCATACATAAAATGTGAAAATGCACAAAGCCAACTGCCAACTCAATTCACCTTTTGCGTAGTCGAATCTTTTGCATTGACTTGTTGAGTTACATCATCTATCGATAAATCTTGATCATTTTTGTTATCAGTAATACTCATTAACCCCATTTCTTGCTCACAATTTGAATCATTACCAGCCGGAGACTCAGACATAAAGGACCAAATGGAAGACAGCTCATCGGCTGACGGGCAGCCAGAATAACAATTCAATGTTTGTTTACTATGTGAACTCGAATTAGACCCATTGTGACACTCCCAATCACAATTCTGACAAAGCGATAGTTTTTCATCAACACATCTAACATATGCTGGTTGCGAATTACACTTATCACATATTAAAGTTCGCGAATGACGCTTAGACAAAGCATTTGCAGAATGAATATTTCGGTCACACGATAAACATAAATAAGCTTCATCCGATCTACAATATACCATTGATCTCGCCTCACGGCAATAATCACAATTATAACCCATTGCTTTCAAACCTTATCAAAATAGCCCGAAAATCGAATAAATCTGCATAAAACAAACGGGAATTTGGAATCTTAACAATTTGGGCCAAAAAGCATACACTTTATTCATAAGGGTCAATTTAAGAACAATATACCAGCACAAAATGTCTTAATTCTTAAAAGATTCTAATACTACGTATATCACATTCACATATATGCTGCAACACAAACATCAAGAAAGTGTAAAAATGCATTTTATAAAAATATAAAAACTTAAAAATGTAAACTTTATGTAAATCCAATATGAAATATGAACTAAAACCAAAAAAAGACCAAAATTTTACCAAAAAATGGGTTTTTTTTTAGCACTATATAAAAAGACTACTGTAACTTTTGATTAAGATAAAAATAAGCAAATCCAATTAAAACCCATTTTGGAAAAACAAAAACAAACAAAACCCAGGAAGACAATTTACCGATTTACCAAAAAAACATGTAAAAAACTTAAAATTTACCAAAAAATGGGTTTTTCTTTTTTTCTTTTTTTTTTTTTTTTTTACCACTATTTAAAAAGACTGCTGCAACTTTTGATTAGGATAAAATTAAGCAAATCCAATTAAAACCCATTTTGGAAAAACAAAAACAAACATAACCCAGATGCAAAACTTACAATTTACAAAAAAAGCACATAAAAAACTTCAAATTTACAAAAAAATTGGGTTTTTAGCACTAGATATATTAAGATAAAATTAAACAAATCCAATAAAAACCCAATTTGGAAAAACAAAAACAAACATAACCCAGAAAGAAAACTTACTAATTTTGTGAATCCAGATAGATGTTGTTGAAAGGTTCAAGATTTTCTTGTTTATATCTTTTGTGTGAAAATGTTATATGAGGTAGGTGTTGTGCAAGATATCTTTATGACAAGACAAAATACCAAAAAATAAAATATCTAACGAAAAGGGCAAAAAGTGCAAGGAGGGAGGTGTAATGTAGACTGGTTTAGAAAGTGGGGCCTCTCATTTTCATTGCATTAAAAAGTTAGGCCTTTTTCCTCATCTTCTCTTTTACTTTCTTGTCACAAATTAATTGTGAAGGGTTAGATATTTTTATGATATTTGATTTGTATACTTATATTTGATTCGGGACATTTTAAAATGTGTATTAAATAGTCGTACTGTAAATATAAATTGTTTTAACTGTTTGTACATTGAGTGTCAAAATCAAATTTATAAGTGTTCCAATCGCTTATCTTTTTCTATAAAAAGTTATTTGCACATTTTAAGTTTTATTTGAATATACCAATCCGTGCAATAAAATGTTGTATATTTATTATATGATGCTTCACTAAGTTGTATATTTAAGTGTGTACATAAATAGAAAATAAAAGCGTGCCAATCAATTGTCTATTAACATTGAGAGAGTGTTTGGAGTTTGGAGTAACAACGGTAATGTTGATTGAGAGATAGCTTCGTGTTCAAAATATAGTCTTTGACACTAACTTAGTAGTCACCACATAAGTGTTTGCTAGTATCTAAATAAGTTATTTGTACAACATGTTGGTTTTTATAAACTAATTGAGTATTTATTGAATAATCGCAAACTTCTACCACTAAGCTATCTCTTCGGACCAATAATGTAAAGTGCAAATAAAGCGAGCTTCACCTTATTTGTCTTTGTACTTTTACTCTTCTTTATGAATTGATGTCTAGCGAATATTAGTACAAAAAGTTAGCTTTAAACTCATAACAAATTAAACTACACTTCGTTAGAATGTGCTTATATAACTTTTTTTATAACATACTACATTTTCAATTTCTAAAACACATGTGTTAGTTTTTCAAGTGGTTTTGATGTGTTTCTAAGGGTTTCTTTTTTCATATACTAGAGTTTTGTATCTAAGACTGCTCCTGATGGAGCGTGACGAAGCTCGGTGACCAGCAATCGCCACCCTCTTGGGGTTGGCACACCTCACGCATGAGGGAGGAGAAATAGTGAGTCAAACGGTGAGCGTGTACGAGAATGTGTGTCACAACTCGTAAATTCTGGTCATTTTCCCGAACTTTCTCAATTACTATTCATCGGTTACTATTCATCGTTTACTATTCACTGGTCACTATTCATCATTTTACTATTCATCATTTTCGGACTCCGTTTGTGATTCCGAGAAACGTTACTATTCACATGACACTATTCATCCCGAGAGAAAAATCACTATTCATGGTCATCATTCATTTCATCGTAAACTGGGTTTACGGGTATTCAAATTCGAGCAACCGGTTAGGTTTAGCTCCGAATCCATATGAGTCGAAGTCTTTTCACTTGGAAACTTGAAGAACTAAGTCTTCATTCTGCATTCTTTCGTGGTAATACTGACTTACTGGAAGACAAGGCATTTCCCCGTTGATGAAGTGAACCTTCGCAATTCGTCAATTGGCAAAAGACAATGTTCCTAGCACCCTTAATGAATATTTGCAAATAGGCCAAGAAACTTCTTGTCTATCTCTTGAAAATTTTTGTACGTCTGTTATGGAAATTTTTTTAGCAGAGTATTTACAAAAACCTACTATCACCGATGTTGGAAACTACACGCGTTTCACGAACAAAAAATGTTAGGAAGCCTTACAGATGGGTCATGGTTTGGTTGTCCGTACGCACTTAAAGGCTAATATTGTAGACGCGATAATGGCTTGACTCCATTTATTTTGTTGGAAGCTGTTGCGTCACAAAACTTATAAAACAAAATAGATTAGAAGTTCTAATAATACATATGTGTGTCTTCAAGTGGGTTCATTGTGTTTCTAAGGCGTTCTTTACAAATATATTGAAGCTCCTTGCCAAACAAAATCTCAACATATTCGTGCTATGTTTTCTAAAAGTGATATTAGAATGATTACATGGTGTTTGCTATTTGGAAATCGTTTGAATTAACCCATCGCAACTATTATTATATTTGATTGTCGTCGACGGGATTATACACTCACGTGGCCAAGATCTTTGTTCAAGTAAGTTTTGTTATATTTGCTACAAATTGATTGGATGAAGAATTTGGTTTATTAGTTAGTGGGACGGTGGATGATAAATTTGATATATTAGTTAATGGGACTGTAGATATAACCTTAACTTTGGGCATATTTATTTAGAAGTTTTATATGTTAGTTTTGATTAAATTTGTACTGTTTGCTTTTGGGTTTTGCAACAAAGTTGTTGGATGCATTTGTTTATTTGAACTTGATTGTGTAATCTTATACGGTTTTCTTCAAATCTCTTTGTTAGCGGGTCTCATGGCTGAATTTTCTAATAAGAAAAACACATTTTTCAAAAATGAAAAAAATGTCAAAATATGAGTTTTACTTTTCAAATAAAAACAAAAATATCATGTCGAAAATGAAAAATACGTCACTTCAGTCTAGCTAAAAACATCTAACTTTTGCACACGTGTTGAAAAAATTTATGAAGTCGCACGGTCTAGCGATGGCAAAGACTAAATTTAAAATTCTTTTTGAGTGTAAAAGGAGCATTACATATATATCTACTAACTATATAGTGGATCAATGGTGGATTTTTGTACCCGGTAATTTTCTCTAAATGCATATATACAAATTTCGTTAAATATACATGCAATTCTTCCAAAAATAATTAATAGCTACTTTTGAAAATCGCTAAAAAAAATCCCAATATAACAAACTTTACCAAATCACTCACCAAAAAGGCGAATACTCGAGAAGAGTCAAAAGGGAAAATTGACACAAATGATGTTCTTTATCGTTAAAATCCTAAATAATATCTTTGAACATACCTAACTGAAATAATGTTTTAAAATAAATCAGTTTATATCTATAATAATATAAGAATACACGTGTAATTCTAACAAGCATACTACAAGTCTTCGATAGTGTACCAAAACTTTAGGACTTCAGATCGAGAGGCACAAAATTTTGCTTTTAACGGATATATTCACAAATCAATTACCACAACAAACACTTCTCACACGCAATTACAAAAATAAATACTTTCGAAGGAGTTTACCAAAGTCAATACTTTTGGTGAGCAAACCATTTGGGCGAGCAAACCATTTGTTCTCCAATAGATTTCACCCATATATCTTCGCTACAAGACAAAGAACAAAGAGAGCAAATACTTTGCTCTCCATCTCAATTGCTCTCTGTCTCGCTACAAGACAAAAAACATAGAGAGCAAATGCTTGCTCGCCCCATGTCGATTTTGGTAAAACAGGTTTAGATGATTCATTGTGGTAAAGGTTGAGGTGGTAAAAAAAAAAAAAAAAAAAAAAAACCTCTACATCCACGCCTAAGTCGTACTTGGTCTCCTCTTGTTTGTCCAAAAATAAGCAAAGTTAGATGTTCATCAAATCCTTCATAAATCATAGGGAACCACATTGATTTTGTCTTTGTGATATATCAAATATCAGCTTTGATGTGATACACTTTAAATGAATACATTGGATATTAAACACAGTTATGGCTAGTAAATTGTGATTAAACATCATATGCTTGTTGATTTGGGCTCATGATCTATCAAGTGTCTATACATAAACCGAACTCTAGTCTTAATGCATGAGCACTCTAGCCTTACGACCAACCAACCCTATTCTATTCTTCTAGATGTCATTGGTTCTACTTTTGTCGTCTTCAAATCAAGACTTCACATGTCTTGTTCACCTTATCCAGTCTGTTTTTATCTTAACATCCCCTTCACTTTGAATACTTGTCATGTCTAACCCCATTAGCATAGTAAAAGTAAAGTGTAGTGATATGCACATCAGAATAAGTGTTGTGCTGTGCATACCACAAACAATCAAACATGCATATGTGATATTGTACTTTATGTATCAGATGTGTGATTTTTTAGATGCATATCACTTATTATAGTTCGCATACAACTTGACATACGTAAATGACTTCATTTATTTTCACATAGAATATGTTTTTTACTTATACATTTAAATAAGAATAATTTTGAAACGTGGCCAATTTTTCATTTTTGGGTTTACTTTTTAGTAAAAAGGTGTTTTTTAAATTTAGTTTTGTGCGACCGCTAAATCATGCGACTTCATAGAATTTTTGACACATGTCTAAAAGTTTGTGAGATATTTTTTGCTAGATCGAAGTGACGTTTTGTGCAATTAAATTTCTTTTTTTAAGACCGACATGACATTTTTGTCTTATTAAAAAGTGAGACAAACTTTTCTAATAAAACAAAACACATTATTCAAAAAAGAAAAATGGGCCAATAGGGTCACACTTTTCTAATAAGACAAAAAAATCATGTCGGTTTAGTAAAAAAAAATGGTCACACAAGACGTTACTTCGTTTTAGCAAAAAACATTTCACCAACTTTTGAATATGTGTCAAGAAGTTTGTTGAGTCGCACGGTCTAACAATCGCAAAAAACTAAATTTGAAAAATATATATTTTAACTAAAAAAGTGAACCTAAGTGAAAAATGTGTTAGTTTTGGAATTTTCTCTTTAAATAATGAGCCAACTGGAAGAAGTTTAGTAGGTCAATAAATTGAGCTGTGCGATAATTATTTATGATCAGTTGGGTATTTCTTTCCAAATGTATCTACAAAATGTTATTAGTCTATCACCATCACTCAAATTAGCAAAATATCTATTTCTAGCTTGCAGCCGTTTATGACTTATGCCAATGGCTAAATACACTAGAGAAAAACAGTAAGAACATGATTTTGTCCAGAACTAACAAGGTATTACCAATATACTTAGAGTTGTCCTGCCTGCATTCTTAACAAGAGGTCAAAGATATATCAAAATCACTCGAGTTTTTATAGTTTAGCCAGTTTAGCTGTTGTTAAAAGTGATTTATGTGTAGTTTAATCCGTGAGCTAAGTTAAAAGATTTGACAAAAGGAGAAACGGGTCTAACGGGTTATCCGAAATCCAGCAATTCAATATTACTTTCTTACAAAGTAAATTATAGTTTTGTAATAATAATGTTTTAACACAGGTATTAACATAAAGTTCCACAATTGTGGGTGTAAAACCTGTTACCCTACACACCCACTTGCCACCTTTACTCACAAATGATCAATGTGCAGTCCCTTTCTATTTATGCAAAAAGCTTATCAAAACCTTATGAAACACTACAAGTCAACCTGAAGATTAACTTTGTGTAAAAGGATTATGAGTCAAGTTAAGAGTTAACTAGCGTAAAATAAAACTGAAGATCATTTTCGTCTAGTTGGTCATGATTCTACCTAGTACGGCACGACACTTTCGCTATGGATAAGAGCGAGATACTTATGACTTTATAGTCCCACTACAAGCATTTCCCCACAAGTAGGGGCACTTGACATTATGATGCAGGTGTAAATAAGGAAAGGTAAGTCCAACTACATGACAGTACTGAATTAAAGAATCTAGTAAAAAGGTGTTAATCATATAATTCAATGCAGATTTAATCATTCATATATTTCTACTAGAAATGGTAAAACCTCGGTCCCTATTAGCCTAATCGAAATAAATTCACATTGTCTAAGCCCCACGATTGAGCTGTGCTGTCAGCATTCGATATTTTCAATACTAGAGTGTGAATGCACTTTTCAATTAGTAGTGCATTTAAGATGTATATATTTAGCATGACAAGTTTGTTGAGATTTCAAACAAAATACCTGTGACAGAAAAGTATGCAAAAGTATCAAAATGAATAGATCTACCTCACAAATGGAACTAACCTTTCTTGAAGAAATTGGACCAGTTTAAGGATTCTTAGCTGTGTCAATCATACAAATTTTCTTTTGTGATTCTAAAGCATCGAATACAAAAAGGAAAGACGGTTCAACAAGTGGTTGAAAAAGACATGAACATTTTCATTTCGGCAGTTAATGTTATTATCTTTCTCAAGCTATTGTTTTGTGTTTACCTTGAGACTAACTGTGATACACACCTACATAACCGTATAATCCTTGAAAATCCCACTCTGAGATCTTTAACTGCTGCTGAAATCTCAGCTGAGAGTGTTTGCGTGGATGATTTTTGTGATTCATCCACTGGGACGTCAATCTGGCATGTAACAATCTCCGACGGGTAGATACCCCTGTTTGAATGATATTACGTATGTCAGCAAAAAATAAATCATGCATGAGGACTTGCTTATCATTCAATCATAACAGATAAATTTTGTGTTCAAGCTAAAAATGAATCAGATGGGACACAAAACTATCTTTTAATGATTCATATGTACAAAAAAAGTACAATAACGAAAACAGGACAAAAGAAAAGTACTGCAAGAAACCCAAACACGATTGGTACATAATTCTCTGTTAAAGTGCATAGAGTTTGATGGTCAATTGAGAAAAATGTAAGGTACCTCTTTAGACATGAAGTGTTTAGAGTTACAGTCGCCTTCTTACGGCTGTTTGAACCAAAGAAATATAGCTCCAGATCAAGACACTCAACTGCAAATCAGCCAATGTTATAAAACCGTCTAACCAAACTTTATTACACAAGCAACATGTTTATGTACAGCTTCATGCATGCCGTAAATGATTAACAATTAAATGGGATTACCCAATGATGTGTGAAATCTTGCATAAATCAAGGTCTTCAGCTCTATTCTTGCAAGCTGTATCTCCTCCATCACGTCAACCAAATTGCCCAAAATATGACTAGTCGTCTATTGAGAAAACAGTAAATTAAAAAAATAAAAAATATAAGAGGTTTGAAGCTGATACATATTTTCATAGTTTTGAATTCAAAAAAGAGAACTTTACATCTAAAGAAGCTTACTTGAGTTTCTTGTGCCAAGCTTGTAGCATTGACATGCTTTTGTATTACGCCAGCATCAAAGACAAAGCCAAATGCAGTCAAAGCATTCATATCTTTGAAATTCTGCAAGGCAACAAGAACACTGATGAAATGATATAAAGACTACAACCCATACGAGAGTTCAAAATAATTTCAAAATGCTTCACCTTGTTTATATTGGTTTCATTTAATATATTTGAAACGGAAATGCTTGGGACTATACCAGCAGTGACCGTCAACCTGTAATAACATCAATGGATATGAAACAAGATTACTAAAACATGAACGACAATCAATATTATTTAATAACTTAAAAGATAACAAACCTTTGATTAACTAGGTCAAGGTAGTTAAGAACAACATTGTGATGATCTTTGCTACTCTTCAGATCTTCTACAACCCAAAGCTGGAATAAATGAAAAGGTAGCAAACGTGAATATCACTGATCAAACAATATTATTTCTTATGATAGAAAAGACCACGAAGTAAAGTATTTGCAGAACCTGCAGATCCTTCCGTATGATCTGATGACGTGCCTTTTTCATCAAATGATCATTGACTAATGCGATAGTGTCAGCAGGGGTGTGTTCTCCTTTCATCTTAGATGATATCTGGAAGGATTTTGTCAAGTTGGATATTCTTCCATCAATATCTTTAATCTCCTCCCTCATTGAAGTTACTTTGTCATTTTCCACTTGACACTGTACAAATCAATGAAATATGAAACCAATCAAACGTTTTTACAATTAGTTATTCAGAAAAGACTTGTATGTTGGCTTTGAGAAGATTTATATGTGAGCAATTGGAGGGAACTTTGTGCACAAACAAAAAAGATTAATCAGTAAATTTATAACTACAGTCGCACACAATGTAACAAGACAAATTATGTTTGGAGGTGATGAAGGGAGTAAATTTTGTATTCAATACCTCTTGAACGCTCTCGATAGTGTCTGAATGAATAAGTTGAACAGCTAGTGACTTTTGTGCTATATGATTCAACTTCAACGCTTCAGACTCTTGAATTCCAGACACAACTGATTGCACATTTTTCTACAAATAAAGCATGACTGATAAGATACAAAAAACATAGGTAGTCTTTTATTAACAAAACATGGGTTCATTTGTTACCAGTAGCCTCTCTCGCTTGACATGCATTAGCTGCAACTTTGCTTGCTCATGGACAATATTGCACAAGAGCAGTTTTGTTTCTGCAGCTCTGCATTTTATTTTTATTTTTATTTTTCATCCGTAAAATGTACTATAAGAAATTTAGAGAAAAGTGGTACTTAGCACATAAAATAAAAGATCTCGGGAGGGATACAGCTTGAACTACCTTTTATCTTGAATTTTACTGGTGGAATTCACAATGGTCTGTACAAATCAAAGAATGAACTCCATCTTAGCAGGTAAGTTATAAGCACATAATCAATATACAGTTATAAGCATTCCAACCTGAGATTGAATTGCCTTATAAAGAAGCTCATATGTTTTTGACTTCTGATGCTGCCCAAGAATATCAACCAAACAATCAATCTGAAAAAACAGAGCAAAAATCAGGAAGATTGAACAGAGGCCATTATTGCTTCCACTTTAAAGCTAAAAAATGAAAGACTAAAAAGTGAATATAAGACTATACCGCGTGCAAATTCATCTTATCAACTGAATGTGAAAGAATTTTTGTTTCTTTAGATATTCTTGTAGAAATCTGCAAAAGCAGAATGTCATATACACGCTAATATACTACCAACAAAGCCATGCAACAACAGCACAAATTAGCAGCTGATAACCATACCGTAGCCAAATGTTCCAGATTAGGGCCAATACTTGACATTACAAGGTCAGTTGGGAGTTCAAGATCAGAGTTTGAACTCATCTTGATTTTAGCAAATTTTTCAGTGGTCACAGCTTCAGCTTTTCTTTTCCTCTCAGTTGGATTTAGATTTTCCACATGCGAGGTATCAATGTTGCTATTGTGTAACTCACGGTGTACTTCTTGATTTAAGGGACTTCTACCAAACCGATCTGCCAAATTCTGGATAATATACAAGAGTCAAGTAATCCATATATATTACACTAAACATTTAATAATGCATTTGAGTGCTGTAAAAGCCCTCATAACAAGACCAAACTGTGTATATAATTTTAATGTTGAGGTGGATGGAATGACAAATATAATACCATTGTAAAATGAAGCTTTTAGCAACAAAAAAAAGAAGTAAAGCACTGACCTTCTGACAAGAACTGTCAACCATTCTTCCATTCAATACAAGAGAAGTATTCATGCGTCCCGGGGTAATGTCACTTCCTCTAGAAATTGATCGAAAGGTTTCATGTTCTATATCGTCTGATATCATCTTTGTTTCTGAGTTACAACGGACATCATCAAGAGTATTGGCTTTCTCACGCACATTTTCTTCTAGACTGGAGCCTGCAACATTTAATGGAGTTAAAAGTCTTCGGTTAGATATACTTTCTTCTAACCCTCCAACATGGCCCGGCCCAAAATTTAATGACTCGTGATGCTGAGTAGACTGCTTTTCAGTTCTATAAGGACTGACTCTGAACTTTGCAGTTGTTGCCTTTTTTAACTTCTTTGAAGAACGATTAGAAAGTGGTAAGGAACCAATATTATTATCATCACCTTTATGACCATATCCGATATCTGCAGATGTCAAATCATTTGGCTGCATGTGTTCTCTAGGCCATATGTTTTCAGAGCGTAAAACTATCTGTGATGCAACTTCCCCAAAATCTTCCTCCCGAGTTATAGGCATGAGATTCTTTGGTATCTCACTCTTATTATTTATGTTTGGAGATTTGTCGCTTTTCTCCAACAAACTACTGAAGGGGGCCATCTTGGTGGGGACAAACAAAGATCTGGAACTTGAATTTTCAAGTTTAAGGATCAAAGCAGCAGAAAAGGGAGAATCCTTTAAAATTCTTAGTTTAGACATGCTTTTTTGTAAGGATGAAATACTGCCGTCATGTTGTAGGCTTTCAGTTCTTGGAAACAAACTTGCTTGATTATCAGAAGGAGTCATAATTCTTGGAGATTTATAATGGCTAACACCATTTAAAAGCAAGTGACTTGGCCTGTCAGATACATGGGTTATTGGCCCTACAAAAGGAGATTCATTTTCCTTTTCCATGACATCATCTGATCGATTGTTCACGTTTCTAGGATTTAAAGGAGTACTTTGTCTAGTAACCAATGATTCCAAACTTGAGTTGATAACAAATGCATTTTCGACAGGCTCCTTCCTCTTAACAGTAAGAGTGTCCTATAAATAGGAAGTAAATTATAAGAAACGTAATATATTTATGTAAAAGGTAACTACAAGAATAAACTTTCCTACCAATGCATTCCAAGGAATGGTTATTTTATAAGTAATAGTGAATAGAAAATTTAAAAGTTGAAAAAAGTGATTTCATAAAACCAGCTTAGACATAATGAAATGTAAGCCTCACATAACTGATGATAAGAATAAGCCATTATCATTAGGATTTTAAAGTGGTTTCAAATGATAAACAGATCAGATAACCACTAACTAAGAAAAAAATGGCAACCAAAGTTTGATACATTCACTAATAAGTCATATGACATGCACATCCAATAACGGAAACAGATTAAAAAAACTGCCACGCTGCATAAAGCAATAATTAACAAGGTAATAACTAGCAACAAACTAACAATAGCAAAAATAACACCAATAACAGTTTATTTAGTTTTGGGTACTTACCGTAATAGATTGATTAGGGGACAGAACTTTAGAAGCCTCTATAGGAGATAAAGGACCAGATGCATTTTGATTATTAGCAGGAACAACTTTATTGAGCTCCTCATGACTGGTAATGCCTTCCATTTTATTATCTGGACCATAACTGAAATCCATAAGATCAGGCACATTTTCCTTGTTTTCTAAAACTTGTGCTCGAGCTTTCGTTGGTGACTGTAGCATAGAATCATGAGAAACCAAATGGAGATCATTACGGTCCTCTGTCAAGAGTGCATTCAATGCAGGCGATAAATTCCCATAGTTATACTTATTGTGATATTCTCCAACAAGACTCATATCATTCGAATTCGAACCAGAGCTCAATTTAGAGGAAGAAACATCACGTTGATCATTTGGCTTGTTTTGTAGTGTCAGTAGCATGGAGCTTCCTTTATCGGAGGGAACAGAACTCGGGGTTGGGCCCGTTGGAGTTTTCTCATCAAAGGAAAGGTGGACCCCAGTTGAAGTTACCAATTCTCCGTCTGACACTGATCTAGCAATGCTACGGAAATGCATCGAAAATGCTGTTGAATCCATGGTCTGATCATGATTGTCATCAGAAGCAGCAGAGTCGGACAAATTTCGCCTAATAAAACTTGTCGATACAGGACCAAAAAAATTATCATCTGCAAGCAAAAAAGTTATTTGGAAAAAATCGATTATCAAGAATTAAATAGGTGAAAAGCGTTCGGATTTTGAACACATGACCAAGATGATAATCTTATCCGTGATGGTAATTATATCAAGAATTGTATTATGGGTGAAAGAAACATGTATGTGATAATTACAGATGTAGCTGCACATGATTTAGTGTGCACAACTGTCCCAACTCAATAGTGAACGCAAGATGGAGTGTACACTTTAGCTCATGTTATGATATCATTTGTTTTTCGGCTAAGCTAATTGGTATGTTTATATTTGTAAGAATTCAACCATACAATATAGGATCCTGCAAAATCCAAGCGAGGGGTGCGGCCCATGGGGTAGGAATCTAAACAGAAGAAGGTATAAGCAGTCAAACCAAGTTTTTACCCTCCAAAGGATAAAAAACAAAGTCTAGTTATCTATCATATGCATTAAGCAAGGTTATCTTAGGAGAATGCATAACAGTAGGTAGCTATCCGCATAATGAGAAAAACTTTCCCAAAGAACCATCTTAGGTATTCAGTAGGAGAATGATACAGGTGGGAGTGAAATCAGAAATCTCTGATCATAAACATATATAAAATTGAGAAAGTTTGGATATACTAGTTCCCTCCGCAAACATCCAGTATATAGTTTAGTACCTTTTGCTGCATAGTGCTATTACTATGTGTGACCCCAAACCAAGCTCAAGTGATTCTACTTTGGTTCTCAAGGTATCTGGTTCTACTAAAAGGTCACCTTATACGCCCTGTTTGATCCTACGAGGAAATGAATGTCTGATCCTGCATTTTTAGGAGAATTCACAAGGGACACACGAAACATCATCCTAAGTCATCATTTTATGAGAAGCCAATGTCATAAATGAAAAACACAATTATTTCGGTGTTCCAAATTGACCATTGTACAAGTTTTCGCTCAATTTATTCACAGAGCTTTTTAAAATCTTCCATTTTCGTCATTTTTTTTATCAATTGTCCAATGAGTCAGTGATCAATGTAGATACTTCTAGACGTCAAAAAAGACGTAAATGAAACACTTTCACTAAGTTAAATTGTACCCATAATTTTTTGAATGAGGTATTTGTTTAAGCTTAATTCTGGGCTTATGAGCTTAATTGATTTCGGCTTATATTTCATAAGCCCAAATTTTCTGGCTTATTTTGATACTTATTATGAGTAATAAACTTATATAAGCCCAGAGGTCTAAAAATAAGCTTGAAAATTCGAGCTTAAGAATATATAAGCCAAAATCACATAAGCTCATAAGCCCACAAGTAAGCTTAAACAAACACCCCCTAATTTCTAATAGCGCTATTCTACGGACCTAAATTATCAAAAAAAATTTATAACGGTGTCATTCTACCGCAGCATTAGAATCATACCTAACTACTTACACTAGCAAACTCATAAAATNAACAGTACTCCCACCCGACGACGGCGACCGCTCCACTCGAAAAAATGGACTCCCCTCCTCCTCTTCCTCCTCCTCCTCATCATCCCCCTCTTCCTCACTCCTAAAAAACTTTACTGAGTCACTGTCTCGATCAGAAGAGCCTCCGTCCTCATCCGGATTCGATCCGGACTCTTCGTCGCGCTCGAATATGTGAATAGTGTTTTCGGCAAAGCTGACGCGGCGCGATCGCTTCTTTTGGAAGGCGGAGGTTGTTGCGGAAGTTGATTTTGTGTTGGAGTGGTCTTCGGGGGGTTGTGGCGAGGACATTGTGGTTTAATTTTGGGGAATTTTGGGGGTTAGGGTTTGGTTTTGGGGAATGAAGAAATTATTAAAATGGTTTTGGGGGGAAAAGTGTGTTTAACTTTTTTGAATTTGATTGTCAACCAACAGTCATCAGATCTATCTACTACTAGTACTAATAAATAATAATTGTCGCATGGAGTATCATTAAGAAATGAAAAGAAAGAAAATGATTTTTTTATTATTATTATTATTATTTTTTTTTTCAAGTATGAAAAAAAAAATTATTATTCTTATTTTCTTTCAAGTATGAAAATAATACTGTAATAATAATTTAATTGATTTTGAAAACAATGCTTTTTCTCATTATACTTTGTCATTGAAAATAAGTATCTCATGAAAATAAGTATTTCGAACACACTAAAATATACATGAGCTTTAAAGGAAAACGACAAAGATACTTATTTAATTATTTTCCAAATATTTTATCGTCAAATACTTATTTTTAGCTATAAAATCTAAATAATCAAAATGAGAAATGACTGGCTTGATTAAATACATGTTCAATTGTATATATTTAAAATTGTGTGACGATAATTTATTAGTTAGTGAAAGTAGTTCTTTATGTTGCAACTAACAAAATATTCTGTACAATGTTAGATTAGACAATCTCTTTAGTTATTTCAATTGTTTATCGGTTAATATACCCATTTTCTTGCAAGGTTTTGTTGCAAAATTAGCCCTTTGCGGTTTTTCTTTGCGAAATTGGTCCCTAGCGGCACATAAAATGGTTCTTGCGGTTTGTTTTGCAAAATTGATCGTTGTGCAGTTTTCGTTTTTAAATTGGTCTACATGGTATTTTTTTTTCTTCAGGTATATATATACACAACAAAAAGTCAATTCACAAAAAACAAAAACAATTATAACATGTATATTTTTATCATTATTTAGATTTAATATTTTATTTCTCTTTTAAAGTGAAAACGTTAGTGTAACATCACACTTAACTATTATATAAATATTTTTTTTTTAGAGAAAATAGCAAAAATTTGCTTGTAAACACAAAATATTTTTTAATTTTTTTAATTGCCTGTGTTTTACTTTTTATATAATATATTGTATTTTATTTTATTTTTTTATTTTAAATCACACAAGAACCAAATTTGTAAAAAAATTCACACAGGAACAAGTTTTGCAACACTTAATTATCATGTAATATTATTTTTTAGAGAAAATAGCAAAACTTTGCTTGTAAACACAAATTTTTATTTTTTATTTTTTTATTTTAATTGCATGTGTTTTTCTTTTTATTATATTATATTATATTGCAAAGTTTCGCATAAGGATCAGAATGTTTTAATAAAATATATACATTCACAATTTATTGTCTTGGCAAATAAACTACGGTAACAATATTTGAAAGACGATGCATAAGAATTACACTGCAACATTTTTCAGTTTTCGTTAATCGATTCTCATCTCATCCCCTCCCTTGGCATAGAAGAAAGTAAGAAACAAATCTTTACGGGTCCAAGTATGCAGATTAAATTCAGAACGGTTCACAAGAGAGTAAATTTTTTCTCCTCATTTCTTCCAATCAACAGAATATAGAACTCGAAGTGTGCAAGTAACTGCATAAACACTGTAGTTAACATACAACATAAAGCCTATAAGCGTTGCTACTTCTCTAACCTTAGCGTAAAACGTAAACTAAGAAGAAGGCAAACGAACGTTTTCATGTAGCAAGAAATCTGGCTTCAACCATATAGTGCACGCCATGGTTCTTTCTCGAGTTCTTTCGACGCCTTCTTGGGGTTCCACGTTACTTTTTCCTTGGCAAATTGCAGGGACGAGGCACTAGCCAATGTTTCTCCTATCTTACATATGACCTGCAAAAGAAAAAATAAAGGTCAAAAGGTAAACAATCCAAAATGCTGGATAGCAAACTGGTCACATAAGCACTTTAAATAAGCAATCCCAAAGACACTTTCAAAGGGCAAGTACGCTTTATTCAGCAGTTTAAAATGGTTGGTACTTGCTTATTTTCAAAACACAAACACTTTCAAATAAGCAATTTCAAAAACACATGCTTAAAGGGAAAGTACGCTTTATTCGGCAGTAACAAATGGTTGGCATATTGCATAAATGGTTACAATTGCATAGTTCGGATAAAATTGATAACTATGTTGTATGAAATAGTTACAGTTTGAATTGTTTTTTTAATGGTAAATATGCTACATTATATGATTTAAAGAAGCGAATACTGTATTGCAATTTCTTGTACAGTGCGCTATAACTAATACCCCACCTTCTATGTATTTATTATATTCATAACATATAAAACAGCATACATACCTCAAGTTCATCGGTGGAAGTTTGCTGTTGACCAGTTTGCCCAATGAGAATAAATGCCGATGTCTTGAGGACACGGACCAATTGAAGAGCACAAACCAGAGGTTCATGATGAATCTGCATCGATGAGGGTGCCTTTACGTGTCTGCTGGACAATGTTTGCATCATATCAGTTTGTGGACCTATTTGAATGCCATAGATGTTCTCATTCGTTGAACTTTTTCTTTCTAGCTTAATCTTTGACGAGTCTAGAATGAATGGAAGAATCAAGGAAGGCATGGTTGACGTGTCTTCTGCTAATGATGACAATACTTCACTGATAGCACACGCCAATACAGGAGACTCATACTTTTGCAAAACCAAGATGGATACCTGATGAGAGATCATAGCAATATGTCATCCCCGTGAAATGGTGCACAAACACTTATAAGTAAGGGACTCAACTAATATACGTGTCAATATGTGCTTGTTATGCTCATACCCGAGTTGATAATGCAATGTGGCCTGGCCACTAACCTAAATCAAACCAATTATGTAACTAATGCTGAAAAAATGTGAATTCTACAGCCTAGTAAGCTCCAGTATTATTATTGGGCGACTATAAACTTTTTGCTCACTAATAATAAGGTATCAATCTATGAATTAAATTTTGATTAGTTTACAGGTTTTATGTCAACCTTCCAGGTTCATAGTGTCACAAGGTTGACGTAGAAGCCACAATTAAATAATTAAGCATTCATGAAATCCATAGATTCGGGTGTTTAAGTACTATTCAGCTCTAGTAGCAATGTTATCAATGTAGTTTTCAGTAGGAAGTGATGTTAACTTTCTATGAAACCTCCCTTCTCTTCTATAATCATTAGCTAGGGATCTATGAAGATTCTCTATGAATACAATTTCATTCCATACTTTGCTGGTAATCTATAAACTAAAAATGCAGCTAATAGTAGTTATCCCTGTTTGCCTAAATAATCCATTTACTTTTTACTAAAGGCCATACGTAAAAACAAAATTAAGAGGAAACAAAACAAACAAGTGCAAATGGGAAAAATGATCATTTTCGGGATACTTCGGCATTGCCACTCAAATAGGCACCCAACAAAGACAAACTCCCAAGTTTCGGCAGTGATTCTAGGATGTATCTAACGAAAGGACACTCCTTATAACTAATATTAATCCTTAATCTAGTTTATATCACAAACTAAAATACCCATAACTCAAACTCAAACTAATAATAAGCTACAATTCGGCCCCAACCATACAACTAATTAACCTCTTGTTACTTGTTTTCATATTAATAAATATAAAAATTTTTACTCGTCATATAGATTTACGGGTATAGATAGGGATGTCATATGCCCCGAATTATCGAACTGGTCCCATATCAAACGAATCAGTGTTGTTTTACCTTTTAAAATTATTGGTACAACTGGTATTAAACGCCATTGGCGGAACTCTTTAGGGGCAGGGGAGGGTCCCGGCCCCCCAAAAGTTGCGGCAACTAGTGTAGATATTATAGGTTTTAGGGGTAATTTAGTTGAGAATACAAACAAATCTCCGATTCGGCCCGTCCAAAATAAATTTTGCCCC
>LBNU01004262.1:249843-271432 GCA_014162995.1 Artemisia annua | reverse complement strand
GTTTATTTGTTTTTTTTCTTCGTTTCGCCTAGGAGGAAAACCCCGTTGGCAAGCCTCAAACCCGAGACCTCCAAGGGAAACAACCTCCCAAGGTTAATGTACACACCTTAGTGAGGTTTGAACCCTCGACCTCTTGTTTGAAAGTCAAGGACCTTACCACTAGCGACGGAGACAGTATAATAAGTAAAAGTAATAACTGTGTGTCATGTCCAAAAGTGGACACTTATTAACCCGTAAAATCATACTTACTTGTTGAGCACCATTAGAATCAACAAAATGCGTAACACTCCCCTCAGCTTTCACATCTTTTATCCCATATCGCTCTAGTGGTAATTCAAACACCTCATTTCTACAAAAAAAAACAAATAAACCAGTTAACCTAATTTAATCACAACATAACAGTAATTAATTAGTTGAAAAAAATAACGAGCGACTAACGATTGCTTAAGGTTTGAGGTTTGTAGACCGGTGGTGATTGCGGTGGCGAAGCTGTCGTCGCCGTCGTCGTTGAGAATGAGGATTATCGTCGGAGATGTTTTCATTCCGGTTGCTTGGGGTTTGGGTTAACTGTTTTTTTGTTTGTTTGTTTGGTGGTTATGTAGTGGTTTTGTGGGATTTGGGCTCAGGTCTAGCCCATACTAAGAGGTGTGTGTATTTGGGCTTCAGAACTAATGACTTTCAGGGCCTTAGGGAGGGTTGTTCGGAACCCGAAAATCGTAAGTTCGTAACCGAATCGAACCAAAACGAATTAAATATTCGATTTTTAATTTGGATATAATTTTGGCAAAATATAAACCAAACCGAATCGAAAAGTGAATTTACATAAATATATATACCTTTTATATCTCAACCTATATATAGAACAAGTGTGATTGCTATTTTTAGCATCAAAAACTCTCCCAAAATTCTAAGAAAACTACACGTGTAAACCTCCCCATTAATAGAAAGATTTCGAAATTTTTTTGAAACAAATTCGGGAGAAAAATAAGGGAGCTAAAATAGGCAAATATAATTAATTTATTATTTGATGAAGTTACCAAATATTATAATTACATAGTATCTGTGGAATTTATATGTGTTTCAAGCAAATAGGGTATCCTTTTTTCGAAATTTCATGAATTATTATAATGCAACATTACATATGTGGATTTTTATTTTTTTTCTTTTTTTTCTTTTTTTTTCGTTAATTATCCTTTTATAAAACTTTATAAAGCAGCAGGACATTTGTAAAATGTTATTATGCACCTCGAAAGTTAGCATATTGTTTTGAATTTTTTTCGTTAATCTTGCACCATTGGCTGTTGCAATGTTTGCAAACAATGTTATCATTATTATCTTCGTATCAAAGTAAGAATATTTTTAAAACAATGTCTTTATTTGTTCCTTTTTTTCTTTGTAGACATCTTTATAATAATCCATGAATTTGTATCATTTTGTTAACAAGTTGTATGTAAAATTGTCTAATAGTATAACATATTGTTATAGTCAATAATACAAAATATGCGCATAAAATATGTATACGGTTTGATAAATTTTGGAATATAAAATCAAATAAAAAAATTTCAGGATATTGTGTAACAAACTGTATTAAAATTTGGAACATAGCTAACTCCCCATCTTTAAAGGATAATAACTTAAACAAAATTTATTTAAATGTATACACGATATACTTCTCACGCCTTCACACACACACCCAGCAACAAAATGCCTCTCTGATTCAACTATGGCAATCGCATGATTAGGGCGTTTAGGTATGTTTTATAGGATTTTTTTTAATGTGTATGTTGTACATTGTGTGATGTAATCGTTAAATTTTTGGTTAATAACAGTGAATTTGGTGTTGCTCCTCCAACCATTGACATTTCTATGTGTTCTATAAGTGTCGACAGTGATCTTGCCGAACAGTTACGAATGGCTACGCTTATTATTTGGGACGAAGCGCCTATGATGAACCGATATTGTTTTGAAGCTTTTTACAGGACGATGCGTGATATCGTATCATCTGAAACACCGTCTGCTGCAGACAAAGTTTTTTTGTTGAAAGGTAATATTATTATGTGGTGATTTTCGACAAATGCTCCCTGTAATACCTAATGGCAGTAGGCAAGATGTTGTACACTCCTCACTAAACGCGTCATATCTCTGGCAGCATTATACAGTATTTAAGTTAACTGTGAATATGAGATTGCGTGTAGACAGCGATCCTACGCAATCTAAAGAAACCAATGAGTTTACTGATTGGATTCTTTATATAGGTGATGGAAAAGTTGGTGGATCTAACGATGGTGAAGCTGTTGTTAAATTTCCTAATGACATGCTTATTCCAGATTCTGATATTCAAGTGCATGCTGTCACACAACATATTTATCCTAAAATAATGCCTAATTTATGGAACCCGACTTATTTCCAAGAAAGAGCCATACTCGCGCCTACACATGACGAAGTAGATAAAGTTAACCAACATATGATGTCTATGCTTCTGGGAGAAGAACATATGTACTATAGTTATGATACAGTAAGCGATACGGATGTGGATTTCAATTTTGACGAGTCTTTATACAAGTCTGAATTTCTTAATAACATTCGTATGTCACGTATTCCGCATCATGAACTGGTATTGAAGGTAGGTGCCCCTATCATGTGTTTGAGAAACATTGACCAAAGGAATGGTCTTTGCGACGGCACAAGGTTACAAGTATTATGCATGCAAACTATTAATATAGACGCACGAATCATTTCAGGTGGAAAGGTAGGAACAATGTGTGCTATACCACGGATGGTCATAAGTCCGTCAGATACTAAAATGCCCTTCAAGTTGAATAGAAGACAGTTTCATGTTTTTGTTTGTTTTGCTATGACCATAAACAAAAGCCAAGGTCAGACGTTGTCTCAGATTATTGCTACAACGGCCTGTCTTTTCTCTTGGTCAGTTATATGTTGCTCTTTTGATAGTTAAGAGCAAGCGAGGTCTTAAAGTACTTTGTTGTGATAGAGATGACAACTACACTGATGAAACGCCTAATGTTGTCTACAAAGAAGTGTTGTATCGTCTTTAAACATGTTACTTCTTTTATTTTGTATGTATTTTGACGTATTTTTATTTAGTCTTATTGTAGTACACTTATTATATTTATCTTATGTATATATTTTTTAATGTATCTTTTATTCTTATGGTATCTTGATATTTTATTTTAGTATTTAATATACTAATGATCAAAATAAATTGATAGAACTAGCCCGCCCATCGGGCGGGTCTTGAAGCTAGTATTTATATACATATAAATACCATTAAAAACCCTTAGTATCAACAAAACACTTTTTAAAATTGAATATATATATATATATATATATATATATATATATATATATATATATATATATATATATATATATATATATATATATATATATATATATATATATATATATATATATATATATATATATAGGGTAGCGTTATTGTGATGTACACTCTTAAAATAGAAATAATAGGCACTCTTTTGAACCGTTGGATGTACCAATCTAGATGAGATTTGAAATTATTTGGAATTAATTAGAGAATTAAATAGGTAATGACATTCTTGTAAATTAATAGAAAAGGAGGGCCATTTTGGTAAGAAAACTTTTAGCAGCTTTAATGTCACCATTATTATATTATTATGTATTCTCATTTATTTAAATTCAAAAGTCGGTTTCTGAAATTTCTTTGTTTACTAATTCATGATATGCATGAATCTATTTCCTAATGAAAGTATTGATATGCACGACCCAGTTCTATTGATATTTAATTAGTATACCGACACACTTGCACACAATTGAAATACACACAAATTTTTTAGCTAAATATATTGACACACTTACACACATTTGACATATTATTTACGCACAAAATTTTTTAATTGGTACACAATTGACGTAATGTTGACACACACACACACACTAATTTTTTAGCTAAATATATTGACACACTTGCACACAAGACTTATTATTGACACACACACCAATTTTTTAATTGGCACACAATTGACGTATTATTGACTCACACCTGAAATTTTTAGCTAAATACATTGACACACTTGCATACAATTGACATATTATTGACACACACNGTTATTGTGATGTACACTCTTAAAATAGAAATAATAGGCACTCTTTTGAACCGTTGGATGTACCAATCTAGATGAGATTTGAAATTATTTGGAATTAATTAGAGAATTAAATAGGTAATGACATTCTTGTAAATTAATAGAAAAGGAGGGCCATTTTGGTAAGAAAACTTTTAGCAGCTTTAATGTCACCATTATTATATTATTATGTATTCTCATTTATTTAAATTCAAAAGTCGGTTTCTGAAATTTCTTTGTTTACTAATTCATGATATGCATGAATCTATTTCCTAATGAAAGTATTGATATGCACGACCCAGTTCTATTGATATTTAATTAGTATACCGACACACTTGCACACAATTGAAATACACACAAATTTTTTAGCTAAATATATTGACACACTTACACACATTTGACATATTATTTACGCACAAAATTTTTTAATTGGTACACAATTGACGTAATGTTGACACACACACACACACTAATTTTTTAGCTAAATATATTGACACACTTGCACACAAGACTTATTATTGACACACACACCAATTTTTTAATTGGCACACAATTGACGTATTATTGACTCACACCTGAAATTTTTAGCTAAATACATTGACACACTTGCATACAATTGACATATTATTGACACACACACAAATTTTTTAATTGGCACACAATTGCCGTATACTTGAGACAGACACGATTTTTTTTTAGCAAAATACATGTACACACTTGCACACAATTGACGTATTATTGACACACACACAAATTTTTTAATTGGCACACAATTGACGTATTATTGATACACATACGAATTTTTTGAATATGTTGATATACTTGCACATAACTTTTTGTAATTCACACACAATTAACGTATTATTTACTCACACGAATTTTTTAGCTAAATATGTTAAAACACTTACGCATAAATTGTGGTAATTAAAGCGTAACATGTAGATACACTAAAAAAACTATTGTAGTAAGTATTCCATGATAATACAAAATGATAAAATGTGATACACTTGGTATAAGAATAAACTATGATGAATAAACGATAGTATCCCATTATTCATTCATAAAAAAAAAGGAATTCACATCACTAAAATACGCTAAAAGACTTGTATACCAAAATTATTGGTACATTAATTTCAAAAAAAAAAGAATAGACCTGCAAAATGAGAAACCCAAAACAAATGCAAAATTATTGGAGCACCTTTTTCTTAAACAATACGTATAACATTTTAAATAGTATGTATCACGCCGTTAACTTCGTTGGAGATAACGGTTGGTGCGGGTCTCGAGCAATATAACAAACTTTCATTAAAGAAATAAAGTGATACAAAACCAAGATTAAATACTTGATACATTACAGTAAACAATATAACAAATTTTCATTAAAGAAATAAAGTGATACAAAACCAAGATTAAACACTTGATAAACTAAATAAACAGATTTGGAAATGTATTTCCGACGGTTGGTTAAGGGACGATTTGGCGGTTGTTTAGGTTTTCAGAAAAAAAAGATAGGGATCGGTGATGGTCTTCCAAAAAACTGATACACCAACCGAGACCAAGAGATCTTACAACGACTATGGTTACACACCTGAAAACCGCGGCTGTTTAGATTCAATGGTGGCTGTCGTGAAGGATTAATTGGCGTCAGCGTCGGCGTCTATTATGACAAGGAAAACGAGATTCGTGGTTGTGGCTCAGATTTAATGTGAATCAAGTGAAAAAAGGTTTCGATTGGATTAAAATAAAGATCTAGGGACGACTTTTATAATTGGTTTAGATTTTTGGCTGTTAACTTTTTTAGATATCTAGATGGAAAGAGAGAGACACAGGGAATTTTATGAGAAAAAGGGGGTGGTTGATAGAGTTAAGGGGATATAACTGATAAGGATTTTAAATACCCAATATACCCTTTTAAGTTTATTAACAAATTACTTGTATTTTTACTTTTATTTATTTATGTATTAATAAGAAACGCCACATGTCATATTCTTATAGGTGCCTATTGTATCTTACTTTAGAAGCGTTCACCACTTGAACGCAAATCTATATATATATATATATATATATATATATATATATATATATATATATATATATATATATATATATATATATATATATATATATAACAAACTGCATAACTAAATGAAAAAGTAAATATTATAAATTATATAATTCTTGTAAACCCGAAAACCAAATCGAATTTAAATTCGGTTTTTGGTTCGGTTTGGTTGGGTTTTTGGTTTTACCCATAATTTATTTTATTTAACTTACCGAACTGAATAAATCGAACAATTCGATGAACACCCCTAAAGACTTTCATGTTTAGCATATTCGGAGAGATTAAGTCTTTGACTTATAAATCGAACAATTAGGTGATGTTTGGTTAAACTTATAAATCGAGCTTATCTTTATATTACATAAGCAATTTATGGCTTATATATCATAAGTTTATAAACGCATGTTGAGTGTTTGGATCAACTTATGTTTAAAAGGTATAAGCTTAAGTGATTGGTTTAGATTAGGTTGTTAAATGATTGTCGAAAAATATGAACGCTAGATTAGTTATAGTTGAGGGTAAAATTTTACAGTAATTTGTAATGAATCATGTTATGTTAGTCCAACATTTTTAGAAAAGCCACAATTTTAAAGCTTATCAAAAATATGTTATATAAGCTTAGCTAAGCACTTGGTTTAGGGCTTATTTTGACACATACAAGGCTAATAATTCCATCATATAAACTTAGCAAAACACCCCTTAATGTACAGTCTAACTGGGATATTGTGGCGGATCGAAATCCGGAATACTTGCTACTTTTTCTCTTTTATTGTGTACAAGGAAAATCCCACTCGAGTTATTCGACTTAATTTTTATGACAAGTCCTTTTAAACATCGGACTTCATACGCCACCTCGCAAGATGCATAGAGCCTAGAGCCTGGAAAATTGCATGCCCCTTCTACAATCATGGATTATATAGTTAGACCCCGGTGGCTCAAAAGAGTTGCAGCTAACAAAATTCTAGCTTAGAACATCTTAAAATGACTTTTTAAGGGTTATTTATTTATTTATTATTATTATTATTATTATTATTATTATTATTATTGTTTTATTTTTTATTTTTTTTAAATAGACTAAGAGGCATGTGGGTCCACATCTATATGAGACACTTATTGAGAGGACACCATAATTTTTGCCTTGGGGGTATAGACCAAATAAGAGAAACAATGAGTCCAGTTTAAAAAAAAAATACTATTAAATTAGTAGGTCTCACTATTTCTTCCCATAAACTTAAAAAAAAAAAAACGTACCCTAAACCCTTGCCTTTAAGTTGCCAAAAATGTTTTAACTCTCGCAGAAAAGAAAAAAAAAATCTGTTCCGCTTAAAGAGTCTAAGCTCGGAAAATTAATGAGGCTGCTTTAGCTTAGATAATCATGTGATGGATGTTTCTTGTCCATTTTTCTACAGCTCAACTGTAAGATGATTTTTTTGTTAATCATAAGATGCATCATACAACTTCTGGTTGCATACATTATAAAAAGCTATTAAAACTCTAACAGGAGTAAGAACAAAACCGTGCGACAATAGATAAGAGCAAAAAGACACTATACTAGTTACACATTTAGAACCGATTTCTATAAACAGTATATACAAAAGTACAAAACATGACACATGTGCAAGAACCATGACTATTACTCGAGCTGTCTCGTGCACCCACTGGCAATGAGCCAACCTCAGTGCAGTCAGGCCTACGCTAAATGGTCCTAATGGACTTCATGTTGCAAGATAAATCGACAAGTCTATCATGCATCTCGCACAAACTTGCCCACTAGCATGACGCCCCGCATGCCAATAGTCAAATACTAAAATCCACAAACTTAGAAAACCAACAAATTATACCACGTCCTCGGGAACCTGAGTATCGTTCAGTATCTCTTCTTTGTTCACAGCTAGATGATTCACGCCCGCTTTTCCAATTGATCCCTGACCACTAAGCCTTCTTTTCAGGCCTCCCCCTTGTGGGGGTGTTGCTATAATCCCCGCCTGAAGTGCCTCAAGATACAAAACCTTCACCAAGTTCTTAAACTTCCTCCTGAATGTCGGCATCCTAGACATCGAACCCACTATCCCCTGCAACCTACAACAAAAATACTTGGTTCTCATTCTCGGTAATACTTTGAAGGTTAAGTCACTCAATGAGATACTCCCTCCGTCCCAAATTTATTGTTGATCTTACTATTTTAATATGTCGAATTATTGCTGAGTTCTAACGACGAACATGTATATAACTGATTACGTTTGTTTGTGATGTCCCTCCACTAAAAAATTACCATCATAAAACTAAAAAAATAATTAAAAAAGTGTAAACCCCTCATTATACATAAGAGTTGAAATTATTATACGGAGTATATCTATTAATCACCGTCTATTTTAGTCTTTTGGACCATTGTTTTGGCAGAGGGAAAATTAAATTATGTACCTTCGTATGATAGCTTGAAGTTGAGCCCGTCTGACGTGATCTTTGGATGGGAAACCGCTGTCATCCCAATCTTCGGGTTTCACATTTTCGTACTTCATAACGAGCTTTCGAAGACAGAGTTCTTCTTCTTCACTCAATTGAAGACCTTTGATTTGCTCCTTCATGACCAAGAGTGGCCCAATGAACCATTCAAAAACTTTATCCCGTGGCAAGTTTGTCCTTGTTAGTTCCACCTCGTCCGCTTAAACAAACAATACCCATACGCACTTGATTAGAGTTGATGTATAACCAATTAGATAGTATATTTCAATGATTCAGTTGCTAAATACAGACACTGATACTATGTTGAAAAGATAAATGTTAATAAAAGTCGGTGGCAAAGTAATACTAGAGGTGGGAATTTTTACTAATTGAGGTCAACCGGGCAAAATTTAAACTTTTAAGATAAACTGAGAAGAAAATTACCAACTGTTTCAAAAAAAAAGTCACCCAATAGTACCATGTTTCAATTAAGTCGCTCTTTAAGTTTATTCAACTTAAAAAATGACTCGATGTTACAATATTGTTTGTTATTGTGTATTTAAAAACCGGCCGAGTGTCCTAATTTGTTACAGTACTACTTTAGTGACCCATTATACGAGTTTATGACAAAAATCACTAACTAGTCCAAATTTTATAACTGTTCAATCATTTTATTGAAACTTTATGTGGTTTCTATCAGGTGAGAGTGACTAAAATGCAATAATAATCAAACGGTTACCATTCAATCATTTCACCCTAATTTATAATCAAACGGTTACCATTCAATCATTTCACCCTAGTTATAATGTATGAAGTCAACTAAATTGTATTATTATTAACACTTGGATTATCATGTAAAAATCTAGTTTTCGTAAACTTAGTTGACAGTACACTCGGTTGACAGTTTCTGATAGCACAAAAGATTTTGTGGGTTGGTTGGACCCCAGCCATACTAAAAGATTACCCATTATGACCGTGGGTGTCTCAAATGAGGGTTTTCTTACATTATCAATAGGCTAGGGAACATGACTCACATATAACTAATCCGGAAGATTCAGATTTCGCCGAAGCAAAGAGACACTGCAATATAGACCACGCTGGTAATTTAATTGCCAACTTCTTACATCTTCCCTTCACGATGCATTCCTCGATGTCTTTAACATCTATCAAACCATCACGAAAAAGTATTCTTCCGTTCACCTGACACGATTTGAACAGCCAATCCCACACCTGTCTCATCAACCAGTCAATCATAAAAAACATACCAATTTCATTGATCAAAAGCTCGATTGCACAATATGACGAATTGACGATTGGCTTACTTGTACAGGCGTGTACTGCTGGATAGCCTGTTTCAACGTTTTTGACCGTTGTGAAACTAACCTAGAACCTCTTATGTTTTCTGCCACGTTCTTGAAATCATTACCGATTGAAGCCATTCTGTCCAGCCCATCAGAAGTTTTCATGTTCTCCCGGTATCTCGGTCTGGTATTGTAACAATCCATATGAAAACATCAAAATGAGCAATTAAAGCAGACAATTTATACAGGATTAAAGCAACTGCGGAACTATAGATATATTTTCTTATGAACAGTTTGGATTTTGGGTTAAGATCGGTCCTTGAAGGGTTAAAATGATCAAATAATATTTTTTAGCCAAGAGTTCAAATGAATTCACGCTGCACATATTGTATATTGAAGGCTGCCTTATTAGCACTTAAACTACACCTCTATTAAGAGTGAAATTATTTTCTGCAAAGATGATGACTAAGTTTTGCAACTACAGGAATTCTAAACTTACTACTTGCATTTCGTTTGTCTCCTTTTAATCCATCTTACTTTTCATTACCACCCAAATAAATACATCGAGTAAAACGGGACTAACAAAGAACACTGTTTTCTTACTAAAAATAACATTTGTAGAATGGACAAAGTGTTGCGGTCGACCCAACCTAACCTATGCTAGAATCAACCCATTTCAACTTTAACCCCCCGTTCGGCCCGTTACTCAACCCATCTAACATGCCCATTTCTCCACTTCTAACATATTGTATGAAAAACCAGTATGGTACCTTGGAAAGCATGATCCCTCCCTTAAATAAAGCATGTCATTTGTGTATTCATCAAACAACGAAATCACAGCCACAATGTATGCAAGCCCAAACTTGACCGAATCTTCCTTCAAAAACAAAGGTGTAGTACAGATTTAGCAAATACAATTTCTAAAAAAAATCAATTTCCAACCACTTATCTAATGGCCAAAATTTCTGATCGAATCAAACCTGATGGACAACCATGGCACTGTATAAAGCAAGACCGAAGCTAGAGATCGTAGCAGCGATAACTGCACCACCAACCGCCAAAGGCCATAAAAGGATTGCAAGTCCAGCAAAAGGCACACAAACAGTTTCAAGAAATGGACCTTCTCGCCCAATCAAGTCTTCCAATAGTCTCTTCCATCCAATGATCAACATATATGGACTCTTGCAAATAGCCACGGTGGTTATGAGAGGCACATCGACCACAATGGCAATTGGAATGACGAATAAACACTTCGGCAACTTGGATAAACTGTAGCATTATCACACAGTTCTTAAATTAGTAAACTTTATGCTGCAGGTTTTGTTCTTTATCGAGAAGGGTGTCTAGAAAGTTAAGAAAGGTTGGATTTTTTTTATTATTTTTTTTAAACCTGATGTCGATTGGCTTCTCATCGGCAGGCATTTCTTCACTGAGATCATCCATGAATGAGAAGTAAGAATGGAAGCAAATATCTGTAAAATCTCGAACCACCGTGCAACTTGTTTCGAGTGTGGAATAACAACCATCCTACAGTTGAGATAAAAAATATGAGAATTTAGGATTGCTTTAAACCTGTTCATCTGTGAATCAGCAGTTTGGGAAAAGCAATTTTAAGCTGCTAATTTTTATTGTCACACATAATGGGATAAGCAACACGATATTTTTATCTCAAACATCCTCATAAAGGTTTTACAAGCAATCCAAATGCCCCCTTATAGTACTTACAACAAAGCAATGAAAGCACTTGTCTTTATGGTCTGTGCCTATAACTTCAAATGTTGCAATCAACGGAGCAAAAAATCCAAAACCTACACCACCAAGGAGGCTGCCGATTATGGCAACAGCTGGCCATAAAACAAGTGGCAGAGGTAATAACAGAACTGTAACCATTTTCAAAACCCATCCAACCCTTTTAGTCCTTCAAAACAAATTGCAAAACAGGTTAAAATCTAGAAAAAACAAACAAATAAGCAACTAAGATTCATATGAATAGAGACGAGTTTACTTGAGGACACAATAGTAAGTCCAGAAGATATGTGCAAGCCAAAGTCCGATAGCCACCGATGAATTTCCGACGACCATAATCACTACCACAGCTGGGCCAATTATTACCCCTGTACCCAAAGATTTTCAAGCTATTAAGCGTGTGATTCTAAAAAAATTATTGAGGGTGTTTGGCATTTTGTTGAAACTAATATGTTTGAGTCATTTAACATGTAAACAACTAAGATAGTAAGTGGCAACAAAAAATAGAAATATGCGGCATTTGGTAGAATCACTTAAATGTTTGCGTATAACGGTTTGCACATAAATAGGAACATGTTATGCATTACAGCTAAAGAGTGAGTTGTTCCAATAGTAAAAATAACAAGAATAGGAATACGTTATGCGTAACAACTACAACAAAACCGTTCAAGCAGTAGGGAAAAAAAACAAAATATGTTATATTCTGATATAATTAACTCTTTAGAAAATCAGAACTTATCAAACACTTTTTTGTGATTGCGTTTTTCAAAACAAATTATGCATTTGCAATATGTTACGTAACCAAATGGTCATTGCCCTGGCAGTATCATTCCCCCAACGCAGATATTCTAGATTCAATCCCAACCTCTACCGAAAGGTCATCGCAATAGCAAAACGCGCAACATCTCAACATCGCATGGTCTATCCTGAGGGATTGGTCAACCGGCACCCACAGGTGCACAAAGAAGGTTCTCTCATAACATAAACCTTTTGAAGAGAGTGCGGTGGGTACTTTTTTTCAAAAGGTTTGCCAAACATGAATAATTGCACTTTGCAAACGCCAATAATCACATAATCTCCTTTAAAACACAATCTCAAAACACCCTCTCAAACAACCGGCCAATTAGCAAATCTTTAAACAAAAAACAAAACACATTAAAACACTATCTCATCAGGGACGGAACAGGACCCAAAGTGACTAGGTGCATTTAGAATAAACTAAACAAGATTACAAACATAATTTTTAGGGACAAGATGCATTTAAAAAAAAAAAAAAAAAAAAAAAAAAAAATCGATGTTTTTTTTTTAAAAAAAAAAATAACACTACGCTACAAAAATTTATGCGTGTCCTGTGAACGGGACCCACCCTAGTTCCGTCAATGTGTCTCATACACCCATTTCTGTCACAGTTATTTCAGCAAACACAATGGCAAAGAAACATAAACTACTACAGTACAAAATAACTTTTTAAGAGAAAATACCTTTAAGTATACCAAGGCATAGTAGAAGAATGAAGAAAGGCAAGAATGAAATAAAGCTCCATAACTTAGCTATAAACCCTATTGGCACCTTCATTTTCTTTTATAATTATAATCACCAAGTTAAACAACAGTTCTTGTTCTTCTTTGTGTATGATCTAGGGTTTAGGGTTTATCAAAACTTCACTTAAACATCAAAATTTAACAAAGAGCAATTAATAACAAGATTACTATGTGATTTATCTTTAGGATTTATGATTAAAAAGCATAACATGAAACTATTTAACCAAATTATCATGGGTTCGAATGAACCATACTTTTTACTTTGTTTATGAATTGTTTTGAGAAAAGCAAGAAAAAAAAAAGTGGATGAACGAATAAACTAACTAGTGTACGTGGAGTGTGTGACTATTGGTGTTGGTTTACACGTGGCAATCTATAAACAGCTTCCCGCCAAAACACCAATGACAGTTATACACACCTTGGTGAGATCACGGTTCTTTTGTCCTTTTTGTTCTTCATTTCTTGTCAACCGCCACGTCTTTTGTTTTTTCTTCCTCTCTCTCTCTCTCTTTACAAAAGTGCGTGTGATTTTAACTTTTAAAACTAATCACGTGTTGCAGTATTAAGTTGTTAATGTTTACTGTGATATTTCTTTTTTGTTTCTTTAGATCAAAAGTAAAATGATTGAGATTAGTGATCCTAAAACCTAAGATGTAATACTTTAATGTGAATCCTTTTATAGTTCCCGTCAAGTCAAATCAGATAAAAAAGTATAGTATCTTTTACTCCGAGGTCGGGTGCAGCGGTGATCGCGATAATCATCATCAACTAAATAAAACATCAGTTTTTTAATATCATCAACATAGTGTAATTAATGACAAACAATATCACCATTAAAACATACTCTATTTAACACAAGTATACCTCACCAATACACTAAAAAGTCAGTCGGTTTCAAATCTGTGTAAGAAACGTCAGTTGGGATGGGGTATAATATAGCACACATCTTTTATGTCGAAACACGCGTATTTTTTGCCTTGTTACACTTAGAGCATCAGGTGTGGTGGCTCAAGCCGTTTCGTCACCTCACCGCAACATCATCATTTCTTATTTCACATTCACATACCAAAATACCATTTCAGTAGTGGCTCAAGCCATTTTCAGTTTTTTGGCCCCGTCATTTTATTCTCTTTTATTTTTTTTAAAACAAACTAATTTTTCATACGTTTAAATTAAAATAAAAAAAACATATCAAGAACATTTAGCCTTTTTATTTCTTTGTTTGAACTCGGTACAAACAAAATTAGCCCAAAACAAATACTGCGAAGCCCACTATCTATTTTATACTACATGGTCCAAAAACATTTACCATAAAAAATAGGGCAAAATATATATTAATGTACTATAGTTGCCACAAATGTTACTTTCGTGTACTGGATAAATTTTTTACCTTATATGGGTACTGAACTTTTATTTTTTGGTTTTTTTGATGTACTTTGTGACACTTTTGCCCCTGGATTTTTAATAATTTGAGGGGCAAAAACGTCACAAAGTACATCAAAAAGACCAAAAAATGAAAGTTTAGTACTCATATAAGAAAAAAAAAATTATTCAGTACACGAAAGTAACATTTTTGGCAAGTATGATGCATTTTGAAGAAATTTGCCCTAAAAAATACGCCTACTAGGCTACTATACCGTCTTGTTTCGTATCTAAGATGTTATTCTACCTTCTGCTTGTTAGCTTTTCGTTTATAAATCTTTTTTACCGTTCTAAAGATAAACAAAAATACGCTTGTAGTTAAACTGTTTTGTAAACAATAATGATAGCTATTATTATCAAGAGATTGATTTATTTCTAGAAGACAAAATCATTTTGTAGTAAGTATTTAAACAATACCTCTTTTTCTTTAACTCATAGCTAAGCATCCATCCATTTATATTTTACTCGTTTAACTCATATCCTAACTCAATTTCCTATACAAGCATCCATTATAAGTTTAGTTAAACACTATCTTGTACCACTACTTTTGGTCAACCCATATTTTCTAGGTAAAAATCTTACCGGTAACCGTATTATCAACTACCTAGCTAGTTAATAAAATCCTTGAAAATTTAAACGTATGCAACCTTTTATGCATGCATGCATTTAACTTCTATAGTAGAGTAACTTTTTTCTTATGGAAGATGAAGAGGTGTGACATTGCTACATCTTCCTTAATCTAACGGCTACTTATTTACACGCACATATAAAACACAACTTCTCACTATTGTGTGTTTCATTTTGTGCTTGAGAGAGATACATCATGAACACATCAAAAGCAAAAGAAAAAAGGATCCATTGTTACAATAGTTCTCAAAAGATCTTACTAGTGGGTGAAGGCAATTTCTCATTTTCTGCATGTTTGGCTCGAGCCTTACGTAGTGCTAATAACATTGTTGCTACTTCGTACCATGATCAATGTAAGTGTAGCATGCATCCAGCTGTTTTGATCTCTTTAACCATTACTTGAAGTCTATAGACGCATGGCATTTTGCTGCTAAAAGATATTTTTATTTCTTTCAAATAGTTCATAGAAAATTAACTCTTTACAAATATTAAATAGTTAACTAATCATAAAGTTTTTGTATTGTATGATTTAAGATTTACAGGTTATTAAGCACCCTACCAGCATAACTCACCTTGAAGAACTGAAGACGCTAGGCTGCTTGTTGGTTTTTGAAGTCGATGTCAACAAAATGGACACTCATCCCGTTCTTAAGGAAATGAAGTTCGACGTTATCATTTACAACTTCCCACATGCTGGCCATTATTGTATAAACGAAACTAGCTTGTGGTTAATTGAGTAAGATATACATATCTGTTTACACTATTAATCTTACCAATGCATGCTTTTAGATATACAATATTATTAAATTTTAATAGACCAATTAATTGCACTTTTGCTAAGGTCAAGATTAGCAGGTTACAAAATTAGAGATCATGGAATAAATTTTAAATGTTGTATAATATTAATAGTACGTAATGATATAGATGTTTTTTTTGTTCATTTACAATAACAATTTAATTAATTAATGGTATAATCTATTTGTACTTTTTTGCTGTATAGTAGTGATCGATGGTAATTATGTTGTAATTTATGTGCTTGTTACAGGATGCATAGGAAATTGGTGGGAGCTTATTTCAAAAGCGCAAGCAAGATGTTGAATGAAGGGGGTGAGGTGCATTTAAGGCATAGAGATGACTCTCCGTATAACAAATGGAATGTGGTTTCGCTCGCTGGTGAATCTGGTCTTAAGTTGAAGGACAAAGTGATGTTTCATATTTGTCATTACCCTGGTTATAGTAATATAAGAGGAGGGGATGTTAGAACCAATGAAACTTTTCCTATTTCATGTGCTTTTACATTTAAGTTCTCTCTTGATTTGCTGGAAATCGATAGGGATGACATGAAGTATAATGAAGTTAATGATGATGGTCTTGAAAAGAAAGATCTTGACGTTCTCGTGGTAGACTCTAAGGATCAAGCTATTAGCCGATATAATTGATGAATGGCCCAAGCCCGATCTGTGGGCTTAGGGTACATTAGATTTTATTGTAATCTATAAATATTGGTTATCAATAAAGGTAAACACACACAGTTTCAATGTAAATATACAATTCAACATGGTATCAGAGGGTAATACCGATCCTCTAAAACCCTAAAAACACCACCATCGTTTCTAACCTCTCTCCCAAACCAATCATATTTTTTTTCAGCCGTCACTAAATTCTTCATCCCAGTGCATTATCAAGTGTTGCTTGCTTAATTAATTCATTAGATCCTCTATATTGCACTGCTTCACGTGCCATACAAAAACCCAAAACCATTACTACTGCTATTGTTTTTTTTAATCTTTCTTGTTGCATGCCCACCATCCATTATCATTAATTCTCATTGTTTTCTTCTTGCATTCACGTGCATGTAAATCTTGCATGAAACCAATACTTTCCATTGCATATTGCAAAACCAGTATCCACGTCTTTATCACACATCACTGCTACTCCAATACCCTACTGCAGCGCCCTTCTTCCTCCAAAACCCTTAAAGGTTCGATCAAGCAGTCAACTCTAAAGCGTTTTCTGTTGTTCCGTTGCTCACTTTTTCCATAACCCCACCACGCCTGCACATCTGCACACATGCTTGCTTACACGCTTTACGTTCATGTTTTTTTTTTTTTTTTTTTTTTTTTTCAGTTAAAGTCGACTAAAGCTCGACCTGTCTCCACCTAAAGTCGACTAAAACTCGATCAATGGTGTTGCTTCATTCAATAAGCCGCAAGAGGTTACTTCTTCAAGAATCAACGTGAAACCTTTTGACGTCCTAATGCACGTCATTGGTGAATTTACAAGTTCTTCAACAAGTACCGCTTTCTTTGTTTGCTTTGCTTTTGCTTGCTGTGGATGTCTTCTTCAACAAAAATAGTTATAGCTTTATTGTTTTATGTATCTCCAGTCTGAGCTTTCGCGATTTCGCCGCTCGGACTGCAGGGGAGTATTAGCCGATATAATTGATGAATGGCCCAAGCCCGATCTGTGGGCTTAGGGTACATTAGATTTTATTGTAATCTATAAATATTGGTTATCAATAAAGGTAAACACACACAGTTTCAATGTAAATATACAATTCAACACAAGCTATTGATGAGAAGCATCCAAAGAAAGTCGAGGTTCTTGATCAATTTGTTTCAGATACTGATGACAATCGTGTATCAGATCAGACGAAGGATCATGAACATGCTTGTGATGTTTCAAAGAAAGAGGAAGATCATGATGAACAAAATCTTCTAAAAAAAGCTGAAAGTAATGATGAAAATGAGATAAGTCGAATTGGTCTGAGTAATAGTGTTTCTAAGACTGAAGTGAGTGAACTTGATGCTCGCGTAATAGAGATGAACATTTATGATCAAGAGCAATCAAATGGTGAAGTTAATTTGGATCTTCCAAATGGAGCTATTCAAGATATCATTGCTTCTTCACAAGAGAATAAGGATGATGGCCATGAGCATGAAAATGAGAATGAGACCAAGAATAAAGAAGACAATGATCTTTTGAAGAAAGATGAAGTTTGTCTTGATCTCGGTTTTTATGTTCCTGTGCTTGAGCTAAAGAATCATGTTAAAGATGAACATATAAAGACTGATAAGGATGTCGATGTTGTTCATGAACTGAAGGGGCTTAGCTTACATGATATTATAGATCAAGATCAAGATGCATGATCATATATAGTGAAGTACAAATATTGGTAAAATGCATGATCATCATATTGAAGCTCAAAAAGATGGGTTTGAAGATAATGATGGTTATTGACATTACCATTGTTTAAAGCTTCTAAAAGATGAAATTCTTGATGTTGGTATGGTGAATTTGTAATAGAAGCTGAATGATGCATGGTAATGAAAATGAAAGAAAACAATTTTTATAAGCTTAATGACATCTTAATCATAACTAATTAGCTAGTACTTTCCAAACTAGACCACCACCGCAAACAACTACGGCAACCTTCTCCCTCTTTAGAGCATACGGTACCTTAACCACATAAGAAGGTGAAATTTTCACCATTTTGCGTTAAAGGCTCGTTAACCAAACCGGGGGCGAAAGTTAAAGCTTCGTTAAAAAGGCACGTTAAAGCTTTAATTTAACCTCGCGTTAAAGCTAGTTTGAATATAAAAAAAAGTTTAACCTTGTGTTAACACTTAACACACCCTTTGCTCTTACTATTACCGTGTATCACCGTACACCAAACTTGCTATCTATTATATGTCGCTGCATTGCACTAATACTATGCTAGTTTTAAATACAAATGTTTGAGCTATGTACCCTCATTAAAAATGTGAAAGATATTGAATTGACTTTAAAATGAAATGAGAGTATATGGCTCAACAGTGTTTTATTATCTTGTGGCCGTGTTTAGGAGATTAAGTCACTAATTGTTTTTCGTTAAAAGAAAGTTTGGATTAGTATTTTACACCGTAAATTAACAATAAAGATCACTTAACACAAACAAAAATTATATTATCAAGAAGTTTATTTCTATTGAGAAATTATATTTAGTAAGTATATATGTTTAAATGACACCTCTTTCTTTACTCGTTAAACTTATTATCCTTACTCGATTTTGTGTTTTTGAGTTTGTATATATTATTTTAAAAAAAAAAAAAAAAAAAGTAGGATTTGAACCTGACGTGAATCGAACACGCAACCATCTGATCTGGAGCCAGACGCGCTACCATTGCGCCACAGGTTCTATCACGTATTTTCTTAGTTAATTTACTAATAACCATTATTATGGTTAACTTTTTATTTTTTATTTTTTATTTTATTTTTATTTAATTAGGAAAAAAAAATAAACAAGCATCTATTAAAGAAGGTCAAACGCTATCTTTACTTTTGGTCAACCTATATTTTCTATGTTAAAAAGCTAATAAGGCATGTATGGATCCTCTAATGTTCTTCTCTCATGTTTTGTCATGTTTAACCAACCGATGTATCAACAACAACAATAGTCTCAATATTTTCGTCCGGAGATGTCACCACCGATCAACCAAGGTCAAAGTTCTCAATAATTTTCTTCGATAACACTCTTAATCTTAATGGTATGGATCCAATTTTTGGTAGTTAAGATTATTCTACGACACAAGATTCAATTGGTCCATCCGAACCTGTTGAAGACGAGTCTCCCGTCAAAGTGGTGGCGCCCATTAATAGGAAGACTGCAAAAAGACGTCAACAATCCTAGAAGACTGAGAAGGAAACATTTAAACCATGGAGCCCTCAGGAAGATATAGCTTTGTGTAAAGTTTAGATAAACGTGTCCGAGAATAACATTTAAGGAAATGCTAAAAAGGCACAAGGATTTTGGACGAAAGTACTGCCATACTTTGAGAAGGAAATGAAGGAATCGAAAAGAGGATACAATTCACTGTTGTGCAAATGAAAAAATAGGCTTCATCATAAAGTTATTCAATTTTGTGCGGTTTATGATACTGTGAAATAGAGGGCCCAGTGGCGAATGTGACCAAATAAGTTTTGATAAAGCGGTAGCTGAGTATCGTGTTATTTATAGAATGCCTTTCACGCACACTGAATGCTGAAAAATTTTGAAGGGCCATAGAAAATGGAAATCGGTCGAATTCGAAGGTTTTACCAGTAATCGAAATAAGGCAGAGGTTTAGATGGGGAAAGCACCTCACATTCCGATTCAGCACACTGTGTTTTTAATTTGAATGACAAGGCAGGCGATTCAGTGGAGGTAGAGGTTCATAAGGCTAGACCAATGGGCCGAGACAAGTCTAAGAAGAAAGCGTCATCCTCATGCTAGTTCGAAATCTTGAGATGCTGGTGCACTTGGTGTTGTTGAACAGTTGGTCGATAAATAGGTAAACGTCGCATCGAGTGTATTTTCCCAAAGGAAGGAACCCTCGGTTGAGTATTTGTGACTAGAGGAGTGCCAAATGGAACTGGAAGAACAGGCGAGTCAGAATCAAACGGAAATGGAAAGACAAAAGCTTGCACATGAGAAAGAATTAGAACAACACAAGCTTGCACACTAGAGAGAAAAACTTGAGCTGCAACGTTAAATATTGCAATTTTTAAGCAAGAAAAAAAAGAGGGACAAAGACCTCATGTTCTACAATGAACCCCATGACCATTTAACCGGAAAACAATTGGCATTCGTGTTGGCGATGAAACAGAAAATAAGAGAGAAATATATTTTAGACTATCAGGTTAAGTTTTTAATTTTTATTCTAATGTTTTTTATTTTATTTGAATTATTATATAATATTTTTTAATTATCAATAAAATTTTAATTTTTTTAAAAAGAAGAAGTATTGGGCCACTCATAAAGTCCACAACTACGGCATTTGGTCATTTAGAGAAAGAAGATGGGATGACGTAATGTCCATAGGGTCACCATGAAACTTTATCCTCACTCGATTTTTTCTTCTTTCTTAAAAAAAGAAATAAAAAATAATAATAATAATAAAAATAAAAATAATCAACAGTTTGTAGGATTGAACCTGACGTGAATCGAACACGCAACCTTCTGATCTGGAGTCAGACGCGCTACCATTGCGCCACAGATCCTATGTACGTAATTCCTTACTTAGTTTCCTAATAACCATCATTGTAGTTAATTTTTTTTATTAATAAATTAAAGAAGGTCAAACGCTATATTTACTTTTGGTCAACCTATATTTTCTAGCCAAAAGTTCTTTATAGAACCAACTTTTACCATAGAACCCATCAAGCAATCTTAGCCACTCATTTTTTTTTATCAAAATAAAAAAATAAACTTCCACCCTTTTTTTAAAACTTAAATATTTCGCAAACTGTAAATCGTCAAGCTACAAAAAAAATACCATCGCGACGAGAATTAAATTATCTTTCTATAGA
>LBNU01004262.1:203062-249261 GCA_014162995.1 Artemisia annua | reverse complement strand
AAAAAAAAAAAAAAAAAAAAAAAAAAAAAAAAAAAAAAAAAAAAAAAAAAAAAAAAAAGAAAAAAGTTTCAGTAGACCTAGATACAATGACAATCAGATATATATGCCTGTCACGTACTATTCAGACTTATCGAAATTTAATTTGATTAATTATAAAGATACCGGGGTACATGTGAATAAGTTTGGGAACTTATGTTCTTCTGGGCGATATTCATATGCCTTAATTTTCGTATGGATTTATATATACTTGCCCAATTGTTGTATGTTTTCTGCTATTATATATCTATATATCAGGTGTCCAAGTTAGACTTAAATTTTTCTGGCACCATTATCTATGATATCATTCATCTTTATAGCGTGTAAATGTCCAATTAGTTAGTTAATCATAAAGCTTTCACATTGTTCATAGATTGGCTAGTTCAACAGCATTGGACGAGTGTACCACACCTCGATGAACTGGATAGATTAGGCTGCTTGTTGTTGTATGAAGTTGATGTTTACAACATGCACGAACATCCAATCCTCAAGAAAATGAAGTTTGACGTAATTGTGTACAACTTCCCTCATGCTGGACATTATGATCACTTATGCGAACGTGATTTGGAATTAATCGAGTAAGATATATACACTACATAAAAAATCTATGTGATTGTATTCACAGTTCTTAGTATGCTAATCAAAATCCGACTAACCATGTTTCCGAGTATGTAGTAATATTGATATAATTAATAGTAGGTGCGTGGATGTCACAGGATGCATAAAGACTTGGTGGGTGCTTATTTTAAAAGTGCAAGCAAGATGTTGAATGAAGGGGGTGAAGTTCATTTGAGGCATAGAGAGGACCCTCCATATGACAGTTGGAATGTAGTTAAGCTTGCTAATAAAGCTGGCAAGAATAGAGGAGTGCCAAATGGAACTGGAAGAACAGGCGCGTCATAATCAAACGGAAATGGAAAGACAAAAGCTTGCACATGAGAAAGAATTAGAACAACACAAGCTTGCACACTAGAGAGAAAAACTTGAGCTGCAACGTTAAATATTGCAATTTTTAAGCAAGAAAAAAAAAGAGGGACAAAGACCTCATGTTCTACAATGAACCCCATGACCATTTAACCGGAAAACAATTGGCATTCGTGTTGGCGATGAAACAGAAAATAAGAGAGAAATATAGTTTAGACTATCAGGTTAAGTTTTTAATTTTTATTGTAATGTTTTTTATTTTACTAGTTATAATACCCGTGCACGCACGGGTTTTTCCAGAAAAATTTAATTATATAGTATTATCGTTTAAAAATTGAAAATCTTGTATATTTTAAAAAGTTATAGCATCAACATGTGCGAAAGTAAGAAAAATAGTTAGCAGAAATTGTAAATATAACCGTGGCATCGACCTTGTATTGGATTCTTGAGCGTGTCTCCTTATAATGTTATTGGGCCAAGGTTCTTTGATCACATGATTTTACACATAAATCAAATTTATTTTAAAATTTTTGTTTACTATATAGATATATAAGAATTTACCCGTGGAAATTATGATATAAGTACAACTAATAAGTATGCATGAGTTTTTTTTATTATATATTAATATCAATTAATATTTTGTAAAAATTTTATTGGATGAAAGATTTAACTTTGTTTAGCTGACATAGGTGTTAATGTTGAGGTTGATGTTGTTGTTTAACTTCAACTATTGATATCATGTTGTACAAATGTGCGAGTTTAGTAGCACATAATGAGCGTTGATGAAATTTTTTAAAAATATTTTCCCGGATATCCGTATATAAACTTTAAATATAATTACATGAGTCGTTATAAGTACAATCGCGTATATTTATTTTCATATCACAGCAACTCGTACTTACCATTTATATTTATATTACCATTAATAATAATTTAACTGTATTCAATATTCAAACCCGTGTACGTATAATTAAATTTTTAAATAGGATAACATGAATTCTTATTTATATTTAACCTACATAGTAAAAGATATTTTAGTAAATGAAAGTTTGAAACTAATATTTATTTTAAAAGTATTTAACGTATATTAAAACTAATTCGTACATTTATAAATTTTGTAAGTTTAATGGATGAAAGTCTCAAACCAATACTAATACTCATGTAATTGTAAACAAAGTTCATATTAAAAAGTGTAGGGGGCATAAAGTGTAAGGGGTTATTTGTTTATTATTTAAAGTTATAAAAAAATATGGAGATTTATAATTTTACACTTAACTCCATATAATATATTTACAATTTAGCCACTAATGTTTTATTAATTACCTCCTCTTTTTTTAAGTTTTTATTTTTATAAATTTGACACCGATATTTTTATCTGTTTTTTTTCTCAATCAAATTCTCCACCAAATTTATTAAAGTTTGACCAAAATCAATTCAATTTTGACTTTTTATTGGCCAATCATATTGCTCGATTTCGTCTATGTGTCAAAATCGAGCATTCCTATTGGTCTAATTTTTTTTCCACTAAGATTGTTTTGTCAAAAAAACTCCGAAATGATGTAATTCTTTTATTATATAAAAGATTTGAATTATTATATAATATTTTTTAATTATCAATAAAATTTTAATTAAAAAAAAAGAGTATTGGGTCACTCATAAGTCCACAACTACGGCATTTGGTCATTTAGAGAAAGAAGATGGGATGACGTAATGTCCATACCATGAAACTTTATCCTCACTCGATTTTTTCTTCTATCTTAAAAAGAAAAAAAAAATGGATCAACAGTTTGTAGGATTGAACCTGACGTGAATCGAACACGCAACCTTCTGATCTGGAGTCAGACGCGCTACCATTGCGCCACAGATCCTATGTACGTATTTCTTTACTTAATTTCCTAATAACCATCATTATAGTTAATTTTTTTATTAATAAACAAGCATCTATTAATTTAAGAAGGTCAAACGCTATCTTTACTTTTGGTCAACCTATATTTTCTATGTTAAAAACTTAATAAGGCATGCATGAAATCTAAACGTCTATTATAATATCCATGCATTTAATAAATTTATGGAAGATTAAGAGGTTGTACATGATGCTACATTTTCCTCTTACACACATATAAAACACTATTTTGATTCCAATAAGTATGTACTAGCTTCAGTGGTGCATTTGAGAGAGGCATGAACAGAAGAGAAAGATGGATCCATTGCTACAAGAGCAGTCAAAAGATCTTACTTGTTGGTGAGGGTGATTTCTCGTTCTCTGCATGTTTGGCTCGAAGATTTTGAAATGCTGAAAACATGGTTGCAACTTCGTACCTCGATGAAGGTAAGTATGATTGATCTTGTATTGATAGTTGATTTGCATTGGTATAAAGTACAAACGATTACTATACAAGCATAATGTTAATATATATGATTTTGAACTAAATCAGATTTCCAGGATAACTGATATTTTTTTGTTACGGAGGTATCATTTTTCTTATAACATAGGAAATGAAGAAGTTATATATGTTCTAGCAAACTAGTTATAATACCCGTGCACGCACGGGGTTTTGACATAAAAAATTTATCATGTATTTAATACCGAATATATTTTCTTAAAATGTTTTGAACTTTATATCTATTAATTTAGTATAAGTCAAATTTATTTTGCAATAACAATTCCTATTAAAAACAGTCGCAACACCCCTGTATTCGGCTATCAAGGCAGTTTCATGCACCCATCGATTCAGCTATTAAAAACAGTCCCAAACACCTTGAATTCTGCAATTAAAACAGTCATAAAAACCCTTTAATAACTATTAAGACAGCCATTAAAACAATCATAATCACCACGAATCTAACTATTAAGACGGTCCCAAAACCCTTTAAAAACTTACTATAATTAGTAGAAAATAACAGTCCCAAACTCCAACAACTTAAGCAAGTCCTACTTTAGTAAACCGGCTCATTCTTTTCATAGCAGATTTTCAAGTGAATGAGACACATTAGTTACATCTCTTTCTAGATCATCATTATTTTATATTACAATAAATTCAAAAGCAATTAACTCATCAAATACTTGTGAGATTTGTTTTTTTGTTGCAACTTTGGAATAAGGTTAATGCAACATATATCAGTGCCTGAGACAAAGACATTTATATAACGTTAACTTGGGATTATGTGAGTTGGCCGTTTAAGTATATGAAAATTCAAGAGACAACTTGATTTTAAAATTCAATAAACACATATACCATATAAGCAAATTATTATATCAAATATATGTTCTAAGTAACCTTCAAAGTAAATCCGTAGTTGATGCATCAGGTGTAGTTTCGGGGTTTTTTATGGTTCCTACTTTAGCGTACTTGGCAATGAACTTGTATTCCCAATCTCTTAATGTGTCAAGTTCGAATAAACAACGCATAAAGACCAACTGGTATATAAAACATCTTGAAAGAAACATCAATCAGCTAATACTCAAACTATTGTCACAAAACGTACACTTTTTTTTCTTCATTTCTTTCGGACTCAACAACACGCACAATACACTTTCTGCTAAAGTAATAAAAAATAGAAGGTGCAGCCTAACAAAGCATATCACTTGTCAAAATGAGTAAATTAGCTTTGTATAACGTTTTTAACTAACAGACATGTTGAGGTTGATGTTGATGTTATTGTTTAACTTTAACTATTGATATCATGTTATACAAAATGTGCGAGTTTAGTAGCACATAATGAGCGTTTATGAAGTTAAAATATGCTCCGTAAAGTTTTTAAAATGTTTTTATGCATATTCATATATAAATTTTAAATAACAATTTCATGAATCATTGTTATAAGTAGAATCACGTATATTTATTTTCATATCACAGTAACTCGTGCTTACCATTTGATATTTATATTCCCGTTACTAATAATTTAGCCGTATTTAATATTCAAACCCGTGTACGCATAAATTAAACTTTCAAATACAATAACATGAGTCCTTATTTAAAAAAATATTCTAATTGATGAAAGTCTAAACTAACAATATTAAAACTAATTTACATATTTATCAAATTTTGTAATTTTAATGGATGAAAGTATAAAAACTAATACTAATACTCATGTAATTTTAAACAAAGTTAATATTATAAAGTATAAGGGGTATAAAGTGTAAGGGATTATTTGTGTTTTTTCTAAAGTTATTAAAAAACATGAAAACTTGTAATTTTACACTTAGCTCTATATAATTTATTAAAATTCAACCACTAAAGTTTTATTAATTACTTCATATTTTTTTAAGTTTTTGTTTTCATAAATTTGACACCTATATTTTTATGCATTTTTTTTCTTAACCAAATTTCTCCACTAAATTTATTATGTTTGACCAAAATCAATTTAATTTTGACTTTCTATTGACCAATCATATTGCTCGATTTCGCCTACGTGGCAAAATCGAGCTCTCCTATTGGCCTAATTTTTTTTTCAATGAGAAGGGTTTTGCAAAAACACTCTGAAATGATGTAATTCTTTTATTATATAAAAGATTATGTAGTAGTAAGAAAAAAGTTTTAGTAGACCTAGATAAAATGACAATCAGTTATACCTGTCACTATTCGGACTTATCCAAATTTATTTGATTATAAAGATACTGGCGTACATGTGAATAAGTTTGGGAACTTATGTTCTTCTGGGCGATATTCATATGCCTTTCGTATGAATTTATATATACGAGTTGCCCGGTTGTACATTTATATATCTGTGTATCATGTGTCCACGTTACAATTATACGGAGTATATTTCTTTCAGCATAATTTATCATATTATTCATCTAATTTATATACAGCGTGTACATGTCCATATAGTTAGCTAATCATAAAGCTTTCACATTGCTCATAGATTGGCTAGTTCAACAGCATTGGACGAGCGTACCGCACCTCGATGAACTGGACAGATTAGGCTGCTTGTTGTTGTATGAAGTTGATGTTTACAACATGCACGAACATCCAATCCTCAAGAAAATGAAGTTTGACGTAATCGTGTACAACTTCCCTCATGCTGGACATTATGATCACTTATGCGAACGTGATTTGGAATTAATCGAGTAAGATATATACACTACATAAAAAATCTACGTGATTGTATTCACAGTTCTTAGTAGACATGCTAATCAAAATCCGACTAACCATGTATCCGAGTATGTAGTAATATTGATTTAATTAATTAATAGTAGGTGCGTGGATGTCACAGGATGCATAAAGACTTGGTGGGTGCTTATTTTAAAAGTGCAAGCAAGATGTTGAATGAAGGGGGTGAAGTTCATTTGAGGCATAGAGAGGACCCTCCATATGACAGTTGGAATGTAGTTAAGCTTGCTAATAAAGTTGGTCTTAAGTTGCAGGGCAAAGAGCAATTTCTAAAAAGCGACTATCCGGGTTATCATAATAAAAGAGGAGGGGATATTCAAGGTAACAAGACATTTCCTATTGTATGTGCTTTCACTTACAAGTTTGCAATTGATTTACCAAGAGGTGATGATCATCATCCAAAGAACGATAAGGCTAGTGATTTTCATGATGAACTTGGTACGAATGATGAAGTTCATGTAATAGAAGTGGAGGATCAAAATCATGATCAGCAGCATCCCATGAGTCATGAACTAACACAAAAGAGCATCCATGCATTAGTGGAAGATGCTCTTTTTGTTGATAAGAATGATGAAGATGTTCATCTTCCAAAGAAAGTTGAAGTTTGTGACAATCTTGATGCTCATGTACCTAAGGAGCAAGCAAAGGATGAAGTTGACGTTGATATTCTAACGAATGGAGTTGGTAAAGATACTGATGTTGGTGTACCAGAGATGAAGGTTGGTGTCCCTGAACTTGATACAATGAATGAAGATGATTATCTAATAAGTCATCATAAAGCTGATGATCGTAATTACTGTGGTTCCCAAGTTATTATTGATCTTGAGTTACGAAAGGTGGGTGATGATCATAAGAATGTTGAAGTTTATCATGATCATGGTCTCTTAAAGGAAGACGAAATTATTTATTTAGAGAAGAATGATCAAGATCTTGATAAGCATGTGAAGAGTGAAGAGGATTGCGACATTGATCGTCATTTTCCAAAGAAAAATGAAGTTCATGTGATGGATATGGAGGACCTTTATCAGCAACATCTGGAAAATGATAAAGCTCATGACAGTGATCATGAGCTACCAAAGACAGATGACGTTCACGAATTGATGATGACGGACCAAGATCATAATCATGATCACGATCAACAACATACAAAGAATGATCACGAAGTTCATGACCATGCTCCAAAAAGTGATGAAGTGGCTAATGATCTTTTGAAAAATGAAGTGAATACTGTTCCAAAAAATGATGAAGTTCTTGATCATCTTATAAGAATTGATGGAGCTAATGGAGATTTCGATGTTCCTAATTTAGAGACTACAAATGATATTAATAAACATGATAGAATGAATAATGAAGTTGATGATGATCTTGCTGTACAGGTACTAGAAGTGAAGGATCTTGTTGAAAAACTTCATATATATAATGATGTCGTTGAGAAAGAAGACGTCCGTGATGATCTCTATGTTCATGTGTTAGATATAAAAAATCATGTTCATATAAAGAATGAAAATGATCTTCATGAGCATAATGGAGACTGTTTAATGGATGAGATCAAAGATGATGATCATGCTGATTATAACAACGATTCAACCAAAATGAAGGACTGTGTTCATGATGAGCTTGTAGAGAATGATTGTGTGCATGATCATCATAGTGATGCAAAGAAAGATGGACACAATGGTGATAACCATTATTTCATCAAAGATGATGTTCTTGATGGTGATGATCATATTATGATGAACAACATGAAAGAATCAGCCATGTGATGCAACTTAGAATGCTATGCCTTGTCAGTTTGTTGGTTTATGGTCTTTGCATGTTGGATGATCCAATCTTATTTATACTTATTAACATGATCATGTAACTGGTTCATTCTATTCTAGTAAAAAAGCAAATATGCAAAGTTTTCAATTTATTATTGGTCATATGTGTGTGAGCCCAAAAGAAAATAAATTCTGTAACTTTTTTTCTCTTCCAACAAAAATAACTTAATTCAATCGACTAAACAATCTTAAATGATTTAGCTAATCATCCGCGCGTTGTGGAGGCGGGTACCCGGCCTGTAATAAATATTTTGTGATAAATGTTTTTCATTTTATGTTTTCCATTACAATAACATTATGAATTGTGAGAATATTTTTTTATATTAAGTTTAAGTAATATTAAACTAATTCATATATAACTGTAGAGTACTTGTCGATGTTAATCAATAGTATTGATAATTGGTCATATTTAATTGTAAATGATCTTTAAAGAATGAAAGTTATTTTGCAAGATATAAAACATCATGTTCATATAAAGAATGAAAGTTATTTTGCAGCAATTTTATAACAAAAATAATATACAACTTTTAGTAATTGTATTATATTGAAATAATTTATTGTGAAGAAAAAGTAAATGACACATACTTTAATTGTATTACTTAAATTTCAATTAATGTTTGGTTTTTATGTTTACGTTAAAAAGGATTTGAGTATTTGACTATAGCTTGGAAGAAATCTTTTTGTGCGAAAATTGTTTGTACAAGCTTATTGATTTTTTATTGTTTAAACTTAATATTTTAGGGCCTGTTTATGTACGTAATATTTTTCATTAAGTCATGTTAATTAACAGATGACTTAATGCAGACAAGCTCAATTATATTACTTAATATTTTCAGTCATCTTTCTCTATTAAGTCATAAACAAACAGTTTTCATATGACTTAATTAATTCATTTTTTTTTCGTATTAAGTCAATTAAGTCGAAATCAAACAACCCCTTAGTATATCTTACGGAGGGTATGTGCTCCTTCGGTCATATGTAGTTTAGATTATGTGTGAATTTAAAAAATAAAATAAAATAAAATTAAAAAATACGTGAATGCATTACACTAATATTATTCGTGCGAACCATTTGCAATCCTTTCACCATAAGCTTTTTGCTAAAGCTTTTTCTATATATGTATATTCTATTGTTCAAAAAGAATTGAGATACGCACATGAAAAAAAAATGTTGAATCACCAATTAAACTTGCTAATTAACGATACTTGCTCATTTTATTTTGCTAAAAATTATGTTTAGAACCACAGGGGCTTGTTTTTAGTAATAGGTCAAAAAACTGACAGTGATGTTATGTTGCCGGATGATAAACGGGATTTTTTTTATTTGAACGGCAAATTATTACAATATACACAATCTATCTCACAAATTGTATCTCACATGTCTCCAATAAGACTTGAACTCGCAACCTCTAGGTTGTTGGACTACTCTCATACCGTTGGGTCAAGAGGCCTTTGGTAGCCATTGATCGATTATGTTTAGATAAAATGATTTGACAACTTTGTAACGTTTTATCCTTTATTTCGTAGTTAGTTTTCAGCTACTTGCTAGGTTTTATAATCTTATTGTCGATTAAAAGTGTTTTGCTAACCTTTACTAGTTATAGTTAAGCGTAAATTTATCAATGAATGAACACCAGATATTCCATTTTCAACATCACATTCGATGTTTTAAACGATTTGAGTGTATATCTATACTACATATAAAACATGAATGTCTCTCTCTCTAAAATTTTAAGACTTACAAGAAATTAAGCATGGTTTACAACACTTTAATGCACCCAATTTTCAGAATTACAACAAAGTAAGCATATTGTACAACAAAATAATGCGTGGTGTCATTTTAAGACCAAAATTCTATCAAACAACATTAATGCTATTAAAAACACCCCTTCACCTAAAATTATTTAAGCACAATGTACAATAGCTGCAACCGATTTTCAGATTTACAACAAAATAAGCACGATTTAATTGGTCAATGTTAATGCTATTTAATTGGTCAATGTTAATGACTATAATGACTACTATTTACAAGAAAAGAAACATAGTGTACAACACTTTAATGCACATAATTTTCAGACGTACAAGATAAGAAGCATAGTGTACAACAAAACACCACATTAATGTTATTTAATGTAGTCAATTATTTAACTGGTCAATAAATACAATTAATACAGTTATTAAAACAGCCCTTACATAAGAAATACAAATTATCAAGCATATTATACAACCAAATTAAACACAATTCCTGCATTAAATTTCACTACTACAAATAATAAAACACATTATACAAATATTCAAGCCCGAACGGGCAACGTGTCAAATGGGTTTGAGCCCGAACGGGCGCGGACCAAATGGGCTCGAGCCCGTACAGGCACGGGCCAACGGGTTCGAGCCCGAACGGGCATGGGATATACGAAATTCTTGATATCCGTAAATTTAATGTCAAAAAGAACATAATAAACTAAAATACATTATTCATCGAAAGTTTTTATTTTAGGTACCCTGCTAGTATTTATGAAATGTCTATATGAGTTTATTAAATGTTGATTTTGCAGTTATAGAATGCTAACCTTAACCCATACAACAAAGCCCAAAAAGAAATGGGATATGAAGGCCGACAAAATATTTAACTTTTTTCATTAAAGCAACACATTTATTAAAATTAAAGTATGGGACACCAAGTATGTGTTTCTTTCCGTTTGTACCAAATTTGACAAAATTGTGTCGAAAAAATTACAAATCTGCAAAAATCAGCAAATTCTAAAAGTTGAAATGATATGAATAAAAAATTAAACATCAAGTACCAATTATGCCCTTCATTTGAATGAATCGTTATCACATCAAAAATGACTTAGAAAGCTATAATTGATATTTCGCCTACTATTTTCTGCATGTGATTATAAATTGTTAGCGTCGAGTTCATTTTTGCCACGTTATAGTTTTGCGACATAAATTTCGTCGGAATTGGTATAAACGAAAACAAACACATATTTTATCGGCTTTAAAAATAGTTTATATAAATGGACGACTTTACTGAAAAAAATTGAATATTCGGGTGGCTTCCTTATACATTATCCCTAAAGAAATCATGTTATAACTAAAAAAACATTTAAGAAGATTGAAGTGCAAACAATTTATACGCTACTAATTAAATTAGGTGATGTTAATTTAACTTGTTGCTTGTGACAAATCTGAAACTCATTGATTATTAGTAATTGTATATAACTACTCAGTTAATATAGTAGTTACTAAAATATAATATACTTAATTGGGCATTAAAAACCTGTTGACGTATTTTAAGGAATCGGAAGTTTCCAAATTACATGCAAACCGGACCACCTTGTGTTTCTTAATTCATCCTTCTTTCTTTTCATGTTTTCTCTCCTCATTTTCCTCAATCTCTCTACTCTCTAGAAAGAAAAAAAACCAAAACCAACAAAAAAGATCCATGATTAAACATGTTTTGTAGATCAAATAATCAAACATCTACTCTAGTTTCGGTTACACTCTTAGCCGTAGCCTTTGTTGTCGTGGTCTCGTATGCTTCTAATCGTCTCTCACTACTCTCTCTGCCTTCCTCGCCGTGGTTATGGCGATGGCACCCCCGCCATTGTTAAACCCTAAAACCGCACTCTACTCCATGTTTCATGTATGTAATTCATTGATCTTAGAAGTACTTTTATGTAGGGTTGCAAAAGAGTCGAGCTGAGTATGTGTCTAGTAGAAGCTTGACTCGAGTATCTTAGGCTAGGATTGAACTCAGCCCGGCTCTCTTGAAATTTTTATGAAGTTTATTTGATAATAAAGGTGATTTGGCTACCACCTCCAACACACCATCCAAATGTTGGTTTTGACCATTTTGTCATTTTATTTTCTTTCTATAAATAAAACAATATTTTGTGGTGTAAGCATCTGAAAAGATGATGTATAAATCACAATGACATGATTCTCAAACTTATTTTAAATAAAATAAAGTTAGACTTGATCAATCTTGCTTGAGTAGCTCTAATTTTGTCAAGTAGACATGGAAATAAGAATTGGAGTATGGCCCTTATAATTTCATGTGTTGTTCTCATTATATGTTTCAAGCTAGTTTTGTTTTTGTGCTTGAGCTCTATTAGATCTTATTTTACTTGGACACATTAATGCAACGACATTTTGAACTTTCATGAGTCGACGCACGCGTTAATTACCCGGGAAAATGAAATATGTCGTTATTCCAAATTTCCTTATCTTTGAATAAAAATGAACAAACCAAATTTGAGAAAAATGCTGGTGGCTGCAAGAGATGGTTATGGTGATTGTTTGTTTTGAGTGATGAGAAATGAGAGGTTCTTATTTTACTTGGACATATTATTTTACTTGGACATATTTTACTTGGACATATTATTGCAACGACATTTTGGACATATTATTACTCGGAAAAATAAAAAAAAGTCGTTATACGAAACTAGCAAGGTACCCGCGCGTTGCAGCGGCGGGTAACCTGTGATTAAAGTTTGGACGCCAACAAAATAACAATGGCGAACTCATTAACCGGAGAAAAACATGATCTCAGTCCGACCCAATTCACCCATTTTTATAGATTCCGACGGGTCATCATTCGTTTCGTTTTTGAACGGCTTTTATTGGGTAGCCGAACCAATGGCGACTTCGGGTTCCGGTTGAACTCGTTGGTCCGGTCCAGTTGAGCCGTTGGTCCGGTCCGGTTTGCAAAATCATATTTACCATCAATTTAATAGCATGTAAATTGTATAAAGCTTTGTGTGTTTTATTTGTTTGTACAATGTGTATTATAACATGTATTTTTTATTATAGGGGTGCTTTAAAAATAATGTTAATTAGGGTTTAATGTTTTATTATTAACTTTAAGTTTTTTTGATATATGTGTTTAATTGATTTGTACCAAGTGCTTTATATGTTGTATGTTTTAATTTTAAGACTTTTGATATTTAATGTGTTTAATGTTATGAAATTAAGTTTAAGAGATATTTAATGTTTCAAAATTGTGTTTAATTTACTTGTACATATTGCTTTGTTAGTTGTATTACTTAATTTTAAGATATTTAATGCCATTAGTGTGTTTAATTTACCATTTTAAGTTTAATGCCATTAGTGTGTTTAAATTAGTTGTACATGTAGCTTTGATGATTGTAATGCTTAATTTTAAGTATTTTTATATTTAGTAAGCTTAAATGCTTTATAAGATAGTTAGATTTCCTTATCTTTTACAATAAAGAAATATCATCATAACTCCTAGCCAGTCAAGTCAAAATTTTGTAGTGACAATAGAAACATAATGGAAACTCCTAGATCAACATATCTGTGACTTAAAAGAAATATCTTAGCATATTTAACTAAATTATATCTTGAGCTTAAAGAAAAAGAGAGAAAAAAGTTATATCTTAGCTTAATATCAACATAAATATCTTTCTTTATACACTATTACCATTTAAATTCTTATAATGTTGATAAATGAGTAAACAAGAATCGTGCTTTGCTACAGGTATGAGAAGTATTAAAATATAAAATTTATGGGTTTAAGAATGACTTTAGCTTCGAGACTTAAGATCAAATGAGAAACATAATTAAGATGAGAAGAATAAGAAGAAATTACAACCACAAATATTAGATGCACCCATGAAAAATAGATGCATCTCCTATTATTTCTATTTCCTTATTTGAAATATGTGGCTATAATTTTTTCTCACTCTTCTCATTTTATTAATTCTTCTCACTAGATCCATACTCTTAGCTTCGAAACCTATAATTGATATTTCACCTACTATTTTATGTTCATGACATCGAGTTCATTTTTGTTAGCTTATAGTTTTACCGCATAAATTTTGTCGGAATTGGTGTAACATATATATATATANCTGCAGTCTTTCCATGTCCTTTGATTCTTCCTTCTTCTTTGAAGCATTGTATGCTTCATTCTCAAGAACCTTCTGAACCAACATCTCTTTTCCCTTTGGAGAGATACTCTTCCTTCTAGAATTCCACTGGTACACCCTTTTTGGAGTTTCTCTCAATAAGTATCTCCCTGACATGAATCCAGAAGTTGGCCTTTCCCATGGATGAGAGCCTAGGCTCTGATACCATTGTTTCACAGGACTATGGCCAACCAATCTGTGTTTCAATGTTTGTTTCATGACTGCGAATTGTGTGTATTTGAGTATGCAATAAAAACAGTAAAACAAGAACAAATTATATTACAGTAAAATGATATATTGGATAGATAGTAATTGTATTACAAAATGGACTGCAAAATACATATATATATATATATATATATATATATATATATATATATATATATATATATATATATATATATATAGTGTAACTTTATTTTCAGAACCCTGTTAAGTGCGGGAACTGCGAGAACCCTTCTAGACCAATCTAAGCCATTGGATGAGTTTGATCAAAGGCTAGAATTAAAAGTGCCAAATTTATAATTAAACAAAAGATGATGGTTTATTTTGCAACTAAACAAAACACTGAAAGGGTATTATAGGTATTAAACATCAATAAAATTTTAAACTGTATCATATCTCTCTCACTTCTTATCTTCGGTTTCATATAGATCTAATCATTTTCAGTTTTTTATCTCCTTCTTCCTCACCCCAAACCCTAGCCGCACCCTCTTTATCAACCCTCTTTACTTGAGATCCAAACGGATCTGGTGTTCTTGGTTTGAGATCCAAACGGATCTGTTAAGTAGTTTATTTTGATTCTCTTGTTGTTGTAGTTATGGAGATGGGTTTGTGATATTTGGGGTTGTTGTTATCGACATACGTATACTTGTTCGCCATGGTTCTAGATCTGGGTTTCTAATTTTATAAAGGTGATATGTTTATTTTTTATAACTATTATAACTCATTTTATAGTTATGTAAGAGTTTTTGGAATGAATATAATTTTTATGGTTTTTAAGGGTTGAGTTTTTGGCTTTGAATATGAGAAACTAAAACCATTTTCGTTCTGTAATCAAGTAGGTTGATTCGCGTGGGAGCTTTGCGTGTGCGGCGGTTGATGATAGTGGGAGGATTGTTGCAGCGGTTGGTGGGTTGATACATACGTTGTTACAGCAGATTTGATAGTTCGTAAGTTTCTATTGATATGTTTCATATATGTTTTTTATGTTTATTAAATTAAATGGATGTGTGAAAAATAAAGAAAAAATTAACAAAGCTGAATGAAAGTTGTAATGGTAATGTTAGAAGGAGTAACAGGTGTGTTTTGATATGGGTAAAATAGAATAAAGCATATAATATACTACTTATTAATGTAGATAGATGTTTGAATATGGTTAAAATTTTATGCTAATCATGTAAATGGAGGTAACAGGGGTATTTGGTATTGGTCAAAGTTAATGAAAGTGTTTGACATTGATTTTTAGTCTGGAAAAACTGATAAAAAGTTGAAATGAGCATGGATGCATAAGTAACATGGGTGTTTTTAGAAAAGGAAATTAGAATAAAATATATTATGAACTAGTTATAAGGCCCGTGCACGCACGGGGTTTTGACATAATTTTTGAAAGAGAGAGAAAAAAAAACAAAAAAAAAACAAAAAAAAAACGTACTAAGATTTATTATGGCTAACATAATTTTTTCATTACATGGCAATCTAACATAAATAATGAACCAACTACTACATTTCTTCCCATTTTGACCAAACACTCCAGTAGTCTTAAACCTACAAAACAAATTAGAGCGGTTCCAATTAAATGTACATTATTAAGAACTTAAGTTTACCAAATGGAGAAGTTAAGCAAGGTCGCAATGCATTCATAAAAAAATTAAGCCCATGTAGCTCAACACTTGGGACAATTTCAAGAGCCATTGCATTGTTTTTATCATAGACAACCATGTGATCTCCTTCACTGCAGTTGTGTGTACAGTAAGAGTTAGTTTTGAGAACTGTTTATGCACAAATAAAATTGCAAACGAATGTGATGAACCTGGACTAATAAGACACAAATAAAATTCAATGTGCTAGTTAGTGCAATGCCTTTGGCTACTAAGTCTAACATTGCACCTCAAGCTTCTTCAAAGAAGATGATTTGAATATTAACTACATGTGGCACATGATTTAAAAGTAGACTATCCCATACAACCTTTTATTAATTATTTTCGTTTGTTTCCTATTAGTTGTCCTAAATCTTGTAAACCGGCAAAGAAACACTTTTATCATTTTGAAGTGTTTTTAAGCGTAAAAAAACAGTGAGTATGCACGTGACACATTCATAAGGTCTAAGTAATTAACGCAATGTGTCCTAACAATTCCAACTTGCCGTTAAACCTTTTCCCCCCTTTTTCACTTAACAAACAATAACTTGTTCATAAAGGAAAAATACTCAAAATGAACATATCCACATATGCGATGGAATGCATGAACTCAATTGTACTTTACTGCGGTTCTATGCGAACATGATATGCCAATTTCTTCACTTATAATTTGAGTACAATTATTGTGGCTCAAGTAAATATATAATTGAATGAGATGAGACTATTGATCATAGGCCTCAAATATAAGTAAACATGTCAAACAATAATTTTAAGACTTACCAATTCTGAAACAGTGGTACTTTGATCAATATGCTATTTAGCAAAGACTCGTGCGTTGGGAACTTGTCAATAAACGTTCTTTCCAACTCCATCAAATGGATGAGCTTGGTAGCATCAACCATACCAAGACTGTCAATATATACAAATCTTCTATATTTATCAAGCCCTTGGTGTCTTTGAGGACAGCATCGTTCTTTTTCCTAGAAATCAGAATCCTAAACAAAAATAAAAGGCCACATAATAAATTATTAGTCCAAAACAACTCGCTAAGTCCAGATTATAATTAATTAGCCTAACAATGAACAACGTAATGTGTACCTCTTGTGGAGTTAAAGAGATATGTGTAGTTTAAGCCAAACGCACCATGTTAGGCCTTTTTAAATTGGAATGAACATAGTAGTCACGAACTCCAAATCTAAGCCTATTCTCCTTCTGTCTAGGTGCTTGATGTATTCCGTATTTCGTTAAATGATTAAAGAGAACCCTTTCAGAAAAAAAACGCTTTTAATCAACAATCTAAAAAGAATTTTTAAAAACATTAATCAACAATACTCAAAACAAATAGAACATATTTTCATACTGAAGCAATTATAAACTCCATGAATTATAACAGGGAACGTTTACNTACATTATCTAAAAAATACGTACGCATTTTACTATTTGAAAAACATGCATATTGTAAAAATTATTGCACAAATTAAAATAAAAAAACTAATTCGTAAAAACACATATGCACTAATAATTTTTAAAACAAAGCTTGCTGGAAAAAAAGCGAAAAACATTAAAAAAAAAATCTGAAAATTAAGTGTATAAAAAACGGAATTTTATTAAAAAAAATAAAAATAAAATAAAAAAAAGTGTCATTTACTATAATGCCCTTTTGAATTATTAATAATTTTTAATATTAAAAAAAATCTCATTGGTTTAGATGGGTTCTCGCAGTTCCCGCACTTAACAGAGTTCTGAAAATAAAGCTCCCCTATATATATATATATATATATATATATATATATATAGGTTTCTAAACGACATGAATTGGCAGTTGCAGTTATATCAACCATTGTGTCTTTTGGGATATAACTGTCAACCATATGCCATTTAACCTAACCTTAACCATATTAACTAACTGCATGGGTTGACTACTTTGACCCATGACAGTGACTATAATTCGACACAACAACTAAACTATGGTACATCATACGCAATTAAATACTGTTCTAACATAAGTAAACTATAACATTTGATCTAAATGAATTAGAGGCTAACATGGTAACCGCTGTTAGGGAGATATATCATAATCTGTGGTGTATAAATGCAAAAAAAGGCACTGGTGTTTCATCAAGTAAGCTACCATAGCGTGGAAAAACTCCCTTCAAAATGTTCACTAAGCGGGTCTCTCTATACAGCAATCGAGCCGATTCAAGAACCTTGGCATCTCTCTCAACGGGGTCACCAAAAAAGATTTCACGTGTTTGGAGTAATAACAACATTACGTATTCGGCTGGGTCATTTTCCATTATCTCGAACTCTACACTATACTTACCTCCTGTCACGACAAAATGATCCCCTTTTCTTATGGGCCTAATCATATTTGAGAAGTACCCTACATGTGCCTCAATTTAATTTCAATCAGAAATTTCAAACCTTAAAAATAACAGTATAACGTTAACAATAAGACGCAGAGGTCTCATCACACTTAAAAACTTACATTATATTTTACGCATGCAGTGCGTCACCTTTAATCGTGTTTTCTAGAGGAAGAACATGGATACGCTTCCCAAACTCTCTATCTTGACGCTGGTGCACATACACATATTGGACTCTTAGGTTTGTTCTAACAGCTTTGCCTATTTTGACTTGCCACAAGTTTCATCTGCTTTGGAAATGCAAACTATTTCTCTTTTCTTATTTCCCTGCAAAACCTATTACTACGTAAGACAATATTACTTGACATGATAGTACTTTTAGCATTTCATATTAATAAAGACCAAGATGTTTTGGGTTCAAGTCTCAACTGAGACAATGTCAGGTAGTAGGTGGTTTAGGTGTATGGATTTTTTGTCATTCTTTATAAAAGATTTAATTTCATGTTAATATATTTAGGCCATTTATGCTATCCATAAAAGATTAAGACGATTTATGCATACACGAATTGAAGCAGGGTTTGATGACTCAAGCGAAATATGGTTATTTATTAACAGTGATCGGTTATATTGTTGACGTACGTTGTTTCAAGAGTTTAATATTGACTTTTTACAGGATGCAGAAGATGGTTGTCTTGTATGTACTGGGATTATGGAGAATCAATAAGTTGTCACACTTAATGCAAACAAGATCGCACAAGGGGTTATTATTTGCACCGCTATTATAAGTATCATCCAAATAAAAACCGGGTACTAGTAAAAGTAGACTCCCAATAAGAAGGGTACCAATTATTCTTGGACAACTTTTCCAACCCAAAAGAAAAAAACCCGTCTCACAATAACTTCTGTCAATTTTACACTTGAAACATACACGGTTCGCCTGCAAATAATAAATCATAATGCAAAGACAAACTGAACACCAAAGCAAAAAAGTAAGGAGAAAGCTTTAACGTAACAGGTAAAGCCATCACTAAAGCATTCATCGCTTGACATGTGTCGATCTTATTTAATACTCCGTATCTATCTATTTATCTCCAGTACCTTTTATTTTGGCACATGTTGTAATCTCATGATTAGTCATGTTTGTTAGTCATGTAAATCATTTCCCGGGAAGAAAAGGAAATATCATCGGAGGCTTGGTTTGATGACGAACAAGATCAAGTGCAAAGACAAAATTTAGAAAATCCTGGGGAACCTAATGAAATAATCTAAAATGCATCTGCTCAACGAGGAACCAGTGACCGGGCAGTAGCTTATAAAGTGGATAAACTGAGAGTGATGTTAGCCCCGCCTGGCCGCCCATGTGTGTAAAGACATGGAATACGTGTGGCTTGGGGACAAACTTAAACAGGAATGACCTTCAAATTAGCAGATATCATTTCCATTACACATTGAGTTATATCACAATAACCTTACTGTTGGTCCCAAATTGTGTGTGTGAGTCGAAATCTGAATTGCGAACAATCGATAATACTAGATAACTTTTATTTTGTCTGAACTATAAACGTTACAAGTTTACATGTACTTATAGTTTGCGAATGGGTATGACCCAAACACCATGTCTATTCGAACAGGTATGAGCCAAGCGACACAACCCTTCACATGTACCAGAAAATAACTAACTTTCTATATAACTAACTTAACTATATTAACCGCTTGGCGGTTACAAACTTCCTAATGAACACGTTTGGTCCTTCAAGTTTCTGTAAAGCAATATCGAGATTATATTAGTTCACATTCTCCTCCTTAATCTTGATCGTTGCTTTTTCCTAAGTCTTGAACTCCGAGCATTTGTCGCATAGTCACGAACTTGAGTCTTGGTAAAGCTTTTGTTAAGATATCTACTCTTTGTAGTTCTCCACTGACGTGTTCCACATTAATATGACCATTCTCTACGTATTCACGAATGAAATGTTAGCGAATGTCAATGTGCTTACTCATTCCATGAAAAACTGGGTTCTTTACGAGTGCTATTGCTGATATGTTGTCAACTCTAAGCGTTATCCTTTTTTCTTCCCATCCAGTTAATTCACTAAGTAAATGTTTTAACCATAAGGCTTGACATGCTGCTCCAGTAGCCGCCATGAATTCTGATTCACATGATGAGAGCGTCACTGTTGGTTGCTTCTGAGTACACCAAGTAATAGGTGACTCTTCAAAGTAAAATACTATTCCAGTAGTTCCTTTTCCTTGATCGGTATTGATTCCATAACTACTGTCACTGTATCTTGTAATCTTACAGCCGCCTTCTTTCTTGTATATTATTCCATGTTCCTTTGATATATCGGATTCCTTGTTTTACTGCTTTCAGGTGATGATCCTTCGGGTCTTGCATAAATCTGCTGAGTAGTCTGACTGAGTAACTAAGATCTGGTCTTGTATGTAGTAAGTATATGAGACTTCCAATTAAGCTTCGATAATAAGTTGCGTCAACTGGGTTTCCATCTTCCGCCTTGACCAATTTAGTGCCGGGATCCAATGGTATCTTCGTATCATTACAGTCCGTCATACTTGTTTCTTTCAAGATCTTGTTAATATATCCTGTTTGCTTGATTGTAATCTCTCCTCCTGTCTGTGTAACTTCTATCCCAAGGTAATATGCTAGCAATCCTAAGTCGCTCATTTCAAATTTTTCTTCTATCTGGGATTTGAACAAGTCTATTTCCTTCTTTGGAGTGCCCGTGATTATCAAATCATCTACATAGACTCCAACTATAAGTGTAGAAGTCTTGCTTCTCTTCGTGTAAACTGCTTGTTCGAGATTACATTTCTTAAAGTCCAAAGACTTCAAGGTTTGATCAAGTTTCACATTCCAAGCTCTCGGTGCTTGTCTTAAGCCGTACAATGCTTTAGTTAGCTTGTAGACTTTTCCTAGGTTTCCTTGTTGAATAAAACCTTCAGGTTGTGTAACATAGACTTCTTCTTTCAACTCTCCATGTAAAAATGCTGATTTTACATCTGAGTGGTGTACATGCCATCCATAATATGCTGCTAGTGCTAATATTAAGTGGACTGTCTCTATTCTAGCAACTGGTGCAAACACTTCATCGAAGTCTATTCCTTGTTCTTGCACATTACCTTTTGCTACTAATCTTGCTTTATATTTGATGATCTTTCCTTGTGCATCTCTCTTGGTTTTATAAACCCATTTGAGTCCTATTGCCTTCTGATTTGCTGGAAATGTAGTAAGAGTCCATGTGTTATTTTTGTTGATTGAATCTAATTCAATTTCCATGGCCTCAATCCACTTCTTATCTTTTGATGCTTCATTGTAATTACTGGGTTCTTCTTCTGTGAAAAATAAGCTTGGTGCTTCTACTTCATGTGCATTTTGGTAAATTTCCGTTATATCTTTCAAACCTCGTACTGGTCTATGATCATATCTTTGATCTGAGCTTCCTAATGAGCTAAAAGTAGCTTCTTCTTCCTCTTCTGAGTTAGAGTTGTAAGTATATATTGGTGGTGTGACTGGTGAGTCTGGATCTGAAATTTGATCCGGTATTGGATACATATTATCATCGTTTTCTATGTTGACTGGTGTAGGATTTTCCTTGTCAACTTCGTCTTCCACAAAACTAGCCCAAAATGTGTCTTGTGTACTCGTATCCTCTTCATTGTTATTCCAATCCCACGGTTTTGTTTCCATAAACTTTACGTCCCTACTAACATGTTTCTTCTTTCCTATAGGATCATATAGCCTACATGCTTTTGATCCTTCATCTACTCCTAAGTAAATCATTGGTATGCTTCTGTCGTCCAACTTCTTCAAGTGAGGTATCGTTATCTTAGAATAAGCTGTGCATCCGAATATTCTTAGGTTTTCCAGATTCGGTTTTCTGTTGTAGAGTGCTTCATATGGTGTTTTATCTTCCAGTGCTCGTGTAGGTACCCTATTTAGTATGTAAATGGAGTGCTTGACTGCTTCCCCCAAAATGTTAAGGGTAACTTTATCGCTTTCATCATACTCCTAGTAGTTGATAACACCGTCCTATTCTTTCTTTCAACTACTCCATTTTGTTGCGGTGAGTATGGTGCTGTCAACTGTCTTGCTATTCCATTCTTCTTACAATATTTAGTGAATTCATTTGATGTAAATTCACCTCCTCTATCTGTTCTTAGCATTCTTAACTTCAATCTTAACTCTATTTCAATCTTCTGTCTAAATTCCTTAAATGTGTTGAATGCCTGATCTTTCGATGTTAGAAAATAGGCCCACATGAAACGTGTACAGTCATCTACTAATAAGAAGATGAGTTTTTTTCCAGAATGTGTGGCTGGACTTATGGGACCACAAAGATCTCCATTTACTAAATCCAATGGGTTCTTTGATATGAATTTAGCTTGATTGGGAAATGGTGTTCTACTGTGTTTTCCTAATAAACATGCATCACATATTTGTCCTGCATGGTTTATTCTTGGTATTCCTTCCACTAGACCCTTTCTTGTCATCTTGTTGATGTCGTCAAAGTTCAGATGACCTAATCTAGCGTGCCATAACCATGGTTGGTTATCTACATTTACTAAGAGACATACAGGTGCTTCTATCTGTAATCTAATACTGTAAAGTCGATTCTTAGATCTTTCTACCTTCATCAACAACTTCTTACTCTTATCATACAAAGTCAATTTGTTTTTATCCATGATGATCTTACAACCTATCTCTGTAAGTTGTCCTAGACTTAGTATGTTGCTCTTGAGGTTTGGAATGTAGTAAACATCCGAAACTATCTTTTGTTCTTTGTTTCTACATCCTAGTAATATAGAACCTCTACCCTTTATCTCTACATACGATCCATATCCAAAACGAATGCGTCCAGTGATGCTTTCATCAATATCCTTAAAATGACTCTTAGTTCCCGTCATATGGTTACTTGCACCATTATCTAAATACCATATACTAGCATCTGTTGTAGCATACTTTTCGGGTTGTACTTGTCCTTCATTCAACAAAACTTCTTCGTGTTCAGTTTCGTGTGTAGTCATCAGTAGTGATGGTTCATCGTCTCTTAAGATAAGGTTTGATTGTTCCCGAGTTGTTGGTGGGTTTCTACAGTCTCTCTTAAAATGTCCATGTTTCCCATAATTGAAACATTTTCCCTTCTTTTTATTCCACTCACTTTTATTCTTATTTGACTTTTCGTTGTGAGTTGAATTTTCTCCATTCGAGTTATCTCTGTTTCCTTTATTCTGCCAGTTTCCTCGTGAGTAGTTTGATCTACCTCTATATTTGTTAGATCGTTTCTTATTTCTATAATGTTTGCCTTGTGCGAATAATAAGTTATCCTGGCTTTCTACTTGTCCTACCTTTCGGAGTTTTATCCTTTCCTCGAATGCCTTAAGTTTTCCAGTGATCTCATCTAAGGTAATGTCGTCGAGATCATTTGTCTGTTCTATGGATGCTACTATTTGAATGAACTTATCTGGTGTGGAGTCTAATAGTTTTCGTACTAAAAGTGATTCATCCAAGGTTTTTCCTAATTATTTAGCCTTCGTGGCATAGCCGTTTAGTTTGTTCGTAAAAGCATCCACCGTTTCATCTTCCTTCATCTGAAGGGTATGAAATCCAATCATCAGTGATTGTAATCGTGCTTGTTGCACTCTCTCTTCTCCAATGTGTCTCCTTCTTAACGATTCCCATAATTCTTTTGCCGTTTTACAACTTGCTACTTGTAAAATCACATCTTCGGTCAACGCTTGATATAGGAGGGCAGTTGTTGCCTTATCCTTCTTATCATCTACTTGCGTGTTTTCCTTAGGTTCTATTATTTCCCATAAACCACGTGCTTCTAGTATAACCTTAATTTGTATCGCCCAAACTGTGTAGTTTGTGTTTTTGAGTTTAGGGCATTGGTATTGTGCAATAGGTGTTACGGGTTTCACTACAGTGTTAGTGTTTCATATCGTCACCGGCCATCTTAAATGCGTTTACAATCTTCACCTTCTAATCGTACGGGAATTCTAACCAGTATGGTATATCCTACTACTACAGGAACAGAAAATAGTCATCCGGGAATCCTAATAGTACGGGATCAATATATAGTTCTCGGGATTTCCTAATAGTATGAAATAAATATCTATACTATCTAAAGTATAATAGAAATCCAAAAAATTGAATTTGTGAACTCGTTGTTGTGTCAAAACACAAACGTATTCCTACTTGTGTGTCGGTACTTGAGTGTTATACCAACCACGTCCTTTTCTTTCCTCGTCTTATCTCCAAAGCAACTCGGTTGTTTATTGATGTTGTTCTTACTTGTCGAATTTATTTCTTTTCTTTCAATAGACCAACCAAAGTTCTTCCTTATGTTACCACACTCCCACGTTGTCCTTTCTTTTTGTCGACTTGGTTACCAGCGTGTGCCTTAGATCTTTTTGTCTCGGCTTCTTCTCCAAAAACACCCAACGTGTCATTGGCCACAATCAAACTATGTTAGTTGTTTGTTGTTGTTTCGTTCCAAGTGCTACACAATTTCCACAAATACCTCTCGGTATTTACCAAAGCAACTCGGTTGCTTTCCTTTTCTTTCACTAATACCCACGGTGTTAATTTCAACGTCTAAACAAATGAGAATTTGTTTGTCGTTCTGCTGTTGCTTGTTCCTTTCCTACGTTGTACCACAATACTTCCTTGTTTCTTTCTTAATTCCACACCGTGTTCTTCAACAACTTCTTTAATACCCATCGGTATCTCTTTTATAAACAAGTGATCAGCCTGTTTTTCTTCGTTAATGTTGTTGTTTTGTATTACTAAACGCTTCTCCAAACAATCCTTGATTGTTTTGTCTCGGTATACCTTATCAAATCTACAAGCAACGCCTTTTTTCTTCTTTGTGTATCTCGTTATTTTATACACAATATTTCTACTTGACGTCGTTCTTTTCGTCTTGTCGCGTTGTAAAGCAACAAGCCTCTTCTTCCTTCTTTGTTGTCGTGTGCAAGACACCAACAAAGTTTCTAACAATTGTTTTCTCCATTTTGAACTTTTGTTGTCGCGTACAAAGATCACAACAAAAGCAGGCCACCACTTCGTTTGGTGTCCTTCCGTTTGCAATTTCGACACAAGATAAGTCGTATACTACTTTCTTGCGTCCCTTAGTTATCCAGGAAACGTATCTTATGTTTATACGTCGCGTATTTCCTTTCTGAATCAAAAGGTTCAGCGTGGTTTCTCTTCTTTTGGTTTACTTTTGTCTCGTTAAGGTTTCTGGTTTTTGATGGTGTAACGAGAGTATGATATAACAAGGCTCTGATACCAAATGTTGGTCCCAAATTGTGTGTGTGAGTCAAAATCTGAATTGCAAACAATCGATAATACTAGATAACTTTTATTTCGTCTAAACTATAAACGTTACAAGTTTACATGTACTTATAGTTTGCGAATGGGTATCACCCAAACACCATGTCTATTCGAACAGGTATGAGCCAAGCGACACAACCCTTCGCATGTACCAGAAAATAACTAACTTTCTATATAACTAACTTAACTATATTAACCGCTTGGCGGTTACAAACTTCCTAATGAACACGTTTGGTCCTTCAAGTTTCTGTAAAGCAATATCGAGATTATATTGGTTCACACTTACTCATTTGTTACAAAAGTCATAAGAATAAGCTGATAACTTAGAGTTTATTATCATGTAGTACTAAGCAATTACTCTGTCGTTGTTGATTAGCAAACTGCAATTGTCTTTATTATCACAAGTTAACTAGTGTAATACCCGTGCGTTGCACGGGTCTCGCGTAAAAATTCATTTAGTTTTCTTTATGACAACCTAGTGCTGAATCTTTAAACAACATATATCATCTATCACTTTAAAAAAGCATTTTAAATTAACAAAGTAAACATATAACTGAAAGTTCAAAATAGAACATGCATGATTGAAGTTCAAAGTAGCCAACCTAAGACCATTATCATTCATAAATGTAAACATGAAGTTCAAAATTGAAAATACAGATAGGAGATGAGCATGAACCTCGTATTATAGGATCTTTGGTCTACTTATTGTTACCATTATATTACTGTAGATGAAAATGTAGCAAAAAATGAAAATATATCACTCATTCTAAATAGCATCACTTTGCTTGTTGATCATGCACTATAACCAACAATTGCAGGATCCCATTTTCCCATTGTATACGAGCTGCATGTTGTCTTTGCAACTTCATCCATTTTTTCCTTGCTAACACCACTGTTGAACACGTTAGCAAATGATCATGTATGTTTCATGCCATACTGAGTCAATGATCCGCAATGTGTCTCATATGTTCGAACCTAAATCAATCAAACGTGTGAGAAGTTAATAAATAATGACAAAGCAAAGAAAGTGATATAAAAGACATAAACAAAAAAGATCAGGTTGTTTTAATCACCATGGATTTAAGACAGTCCCAATCGTCCACGAGAGCCATCCCGTCACCTCTTACTTCGATGAGTCTGTCTGCCAATAATTGGCCTTCGATCATTGAAACGCTGCTATCCAAATGTGTCCTATGTGCTGTAATTTCCTTGATTTTCTTAAGTAGTTCCTTCTTTTGTTCTGGTTCTCCAGTTGATTTCTTGTACTGCAGAGTATTAAATTACATCAATTGTTAGTACTAAAAGGAACACGCATTATTCTTGTGTCATGTATTTTCCTTTAAGTACATACAGTTTACCACATTGAATAAAGATCTGCGTCTCTTTGGTTGACAACACCCATGGATTCGGAAGATTGGAATGGATTGGATGTGAAGTTCCAATAAGTAAATGAACTTTGATAAACCGAAACAGTCTCATTGCTTATCCGTTGTGTACCATATTGCATCACATGAGATCCTTCGTAAGAATTGTTGTTTAAAGTCCTCGTCTTCACCTACAAATGTTTTAAGTGATTTTCGATCAGTCGCAAACAAGACATTAATACTTGTATCTTACTTAACGCCAGATAAAAATTGTTAGGAAGATTGAATAGGAAGAGATTAGAGTGTGCCATGATATCTAGTATACCTTCTTTTGAGAATGATAGTGACTAATGATTTTGAGAGTGACAACACTGAGGCTATGTTGCACTCTTTATATAGACTTTATAAGTGAAAATGGCGCCATGTTTGAAACTCAAAATAAGCAGAAGAATAGTGATAGTTTGTTGGGAGGATAGTGACAAGTGATACCCTAAAAGTAAGGACTTGTAGTTATAGCTTTTATCCATCCTAAACCCTAACGGCCGATGGTCAAAGCTACAAACAAATAGGGAATTTATTATTTTGAATGGTTTGAATTTAATATTGGGATCTTTTCAATGGCTGAGATTGAGTCTCATTTATGTTTTTTTCTCTATGCTACGTTGGCAATAGAAAAGGAAATAAGTAGATTATACATAAAGGTTCGAATTTGGTAATGTTCGTAATTATGTAACTGAAGCTGGAACATATGTATAAATTATCTTTCTTAAGGAGGTTTTTTAGTGACCAATTACCGCAATATGGAGGGCTTAAGTGAAATGAACTCGCGTTAGTCAATAATGTCGACATTTGCCACATCGTTTTCATGTTTTTTATTCAGAAAAATGTTTCACCAGATACATATATTTTGGTTCTGTTTAGTTGTTATTTGGGGCGGTATGTAGGATTGCGAGAGTGATCATTAGAAAATGACATTTAGTTGTTATTTGGGGCAGTATGTGATCATTATAAAATGACATTTAGCAAAGAAGGGAGAGTAGGATTGCGAGAGTGACATGTATTATCTTCTCTCGTCATTTCCGTTAACCAGTTTTTTAATTGTGATACATCTCTTTTAACTTGATAAACGAAACAGTATAACTAAATAAAAAAGTGCATCACTTATAGGAATGAAAATACTTTTATCAAAAAAGAGAAAAAAATGTTACACCTTTTGTTTTAATGTAATTATCTTTTCTTACTTTACGTGATACATTCACTTATAACTATGATGCTCCAAATTTGTAATTGTTATGCACTAAATTTATGTCTTTAATGCAAATTTCGTATTATGACACAAAAATGTATAAACTTTGTGATAATAATTAATGCACCGAAACTTATAGCTTTTGATGCACCAAACGTATAAATACGATGCACCAGGTTTGTAACCATAATGTATATTACTCAATCCGTCCCAAAATTTAAGTCCAGTTTGACTTTTTGAATACAACTTTGACTATAAATATTTTTATTTTTACTAGTTATAATGCCCGCGCACGTGCGCTTTTTTTTATTTTATTTTTATTTTTATTTTTTTTGGAAATAATTATTTAAAAATTTTAATCCTATTGTTAATTGCATCTTATCTATATTTTTTGTATTTATCTTCTACTTGTGTTGTGGATAAATATAAAATGTTACCTAATAAGAAAATATATATATTTTTTCTTCTTAATATCTTATCTATATTTTTTGTATTTATCTTCTACTTGTGTTATGGATAAATATAAAATGTTACTTAATAAGAAAATAATCTTTTTTTTTTTAAATAAAACTATTACTAAATAAGGTATGGTTCTAATTTTTTTGAAATGAAAAATTCCCAATAAGGGTTTTGTTTTATTATATAAAAGATTATATAATACTTGATAAAAATTATATCATATGAAATTATATTTAAAGCCAAATCCATTTATATGTTTTGCATCAATTATTATATAAGATAAACAAAAATATTTAACGTTAAAGTTGGATTAAAAAAGTCAAACTGGATTTAAATTTTGGGACGGAGGGAGTATGTTTTTTCTTACGAAGCGAAATTTTTTAAACTTCATCCAATAACATTTAATAACTTGATGAATTATTTTTTATACATAAGAAGGAATGGTGGGAGAATGTTCTTCTCGGCTCAAGGCTTGGGACGACACTATCCTTAAACTTAGATCTCGTCTTTCTAAGTGGAAGGTGAAAACTCTCTCGTTAGGTGGCCGTCTTACTCTTTTGAAGTCTGTTCTTGGGGCATCGCCGATTTACTCTATGTCAATTTTTAAAGTCCCTCGTGGAGTTTTAAAGGTTATGGAGGCTATTCGTAGCGGGTTTTTCAATGGAGCAGATCAATCGGAAAAAAAATTACTTGGGTTACTTGGGACAAGGTTTTAGCTTCCAAGAAAAATGGTGGATTAGGAGTCTCGAGTTTTTTTGCGCTTAACCGTGCTCTACTTCTCAAATGGGTTTGGCGGTTCGTGTCTCAAGACGGTTCTCTTTGGTGTCAGGTAATTCACGCTTTATATGGCTCCTCGGTTGGATCCCACCCGACCCATTTTTCTTCTAACGGGTGCTCCATAATTCGTGAACTAAACAAGTTAAAAGAGAAAGGTTTTGATTTTTGGTCTCACTGTAACAAACGTATTGGGAATGGAACTGAAACGCGGTTCTGGTCCGATTGTTGGATTGGAGATATGCCTCTTCGTGATTTATTTCCTCGTTTGTTTGCCTTGGAGGTGGATAAAGAAGCATCAGTGGCTATAAAATTAAGTTTTCCTGTGGATAGTTCTTTCCGTAGAAGTGTTCGGGGTGGTCTCGAACAACAGCAGATGGAGACTTTGAACACCATGCTGGAACCAGTATGTTTATCGAATACTTGCGACATATGGTTTTGTGATTTGACAAGTGATGGAGATTTTCGGGTTAAGGAGGTTCGTAATTTCATTGATGACTTATTTCTGCCTGCTCAAGACGTTCCAACTAGATGGGTTAAATCTATTCCTATCAAGGTTAATATTTTCACCTGGCGAGCCCGTCAGGATTGCTTACCAACTAGGGTCAATTTGGTGCGTAGAGGAGTTAATATGGAGTCATCTATTTGTCCGATTTGCTCATCTTGCGAGGAAGATATTAATCATATTCTTTTTCGTTGTGATTTGGCTCAGTTTGTTTTACGTCGCATTTGTCGATGGTGGGACTTAAGCTCTAATGGTTGGTCTTCGTTCCAGGAATGGCAATCTTGGCTCCTTTCGATCAGGTTCTCCTCCAAGCTTAAATCGTTACTGGAGGGAGTTTTCTACGTTGCATGGTGGTCCATTGGAGATTTAGAAACCGTTCCATTTTTGAGGCATCTCATCCTAGACGGTCGGAGGTCTTTGATGACATAGTTTTTTGTGCTTTCAATTGGTGTAATAGTCGTTGTAGTAGGGTGTTATCTTGGGTGGATTGGTTAAAAAACCTCCATTTAATTTCTTTGTAATGCTTTCTCTAGCATCTTGCTAGCTTAATAATATCCGCCGTTAAAAAAAAAAAAAAAAAAAAAAAAGGAATAATAATACGTATTGATTATGATGCACTATTTTTAGTTCAATGATTCCCCAATGGTTTTTAAGTGAAAAAAATAAAAAAATCGGTGCATTATAGATATAAAAATTGACGCATCACATGCCACTCTTACAACTATTCCTCCACTTTTCCAACTAAAACTTCTCTAGATCGACACCCATTTGGGGCACGTGTTTGTGTAGGTAAATTAGTGATCGTTTTGTTATTGTCTAGATCTAACAAAACGAAATGTGAGTATTTGCATAAGGAAAAATATTAGGATGCCTACTTCATAAACCTAATAATATAACTAATACTTGCAATGCATGACACAAGGATTATGCAAGCTCCTTTTTTTTCTTTTCTTTCTTTCTTTCTCGGTTTTTCGTTCTCTCTGTAGTGTAGAACAATAAGTAATTAATCAAGATTAACAATAGACTATGTCAATATTTCTTCTTTTACCGGCTGAGGGGTGCAATCCCTCTTGTAAGATCTTTGAGCAAAATGAACTTATAATTTTGTTGTTTGTATTAGGTCAACAATTTTAATAGGATCACACTCCTCATTGTTCCACGTCTTGCCAAAGTGTTTGGAGGAGAGTGTTTTTTTTTTTTTTTTTTTTGGGTAAAGGGGAGTAATCCTGCACCCTGGTAAATATATTAACCAAAAAACTTTTAAGTACAATGGATATGGGTGAAGTCCCACATCTCAGCCCGTTACATAGGCTAAAAGCTTACATAACAAGATACTTCCTAATTTCTAAAAACTAGAAATCAAACCACAACTCAATGATAACAAGAACAACGAAATGAATTACTTCCTAGGGCCTTGAAGCTTGGTACCATACATGGCATTAAAAGCATCCAAATTACCGGGAAGATCATACACCTGGTTCGCATAATCATATAATATGCATAATTGTATATCGTTGTTATTTCGGTAGTTGGTGCGCCACCTGCCGTGTACATTTATGTATATGTAAAGCCTATTGGAGCACCATCAATGGGGTTATATTTCCTCAGCATGGAGGTGATCATGATCGTACGTAGTGGGTTGACGTCACTTGTGAATGAAATTAACTTTTAACAAATAGTATATAATTCTCCTAGGGTAGGGGTATGATCTGTCAATATTTCACCTCTCCTACACCTTGTTTAGACAGGATTAAGTATTGTTGTTGTTGTTGTTGTTGTATATGTTTTGGTAATTCATTGAGTTGTGGCTACTTTTATGTGATGCATGTGGATTTGTGGGCACCTATGTGACATGGTTGTTTAAGCAGCCATACCTATTGTGACACACTTCACGTAGCCTTTGTGTTTTGTTTGATTACATTGTGACTCAAAAGTCGAGTCAATAAATTTATAAAACGAGACATTTTATAAAATGACAATGTTAGTCATGATGGGAAATACGTCACAACGGTAAACAACTAATGCAAAATTAACCAGCGTTTGACGAAACTCTCCCTAACTAGTAAGAACCTACGAGGATGCAAACAAATAAGCTATTCAGCCCGAAACACAAACACAACATGTAATCAAGCACACAAAAAAAGACACAAACTTTTAGCATAAAAAACGTCTTAAGAGGAGAGTAAAAACCACAGGACTTTTAGGCCACTTAAGATTCACTACCACCAATAAAAGAGAAATAAAACGATTCTTCTCTAAACAAAACTAGATGCAAACTATAAATATCATACTCATGAAATATAACATCAAGATGCATCGAATCGAACAAAGACAAAGAGGAATAATCTCACCAGAAAATCTGCTACTGTTCGATAGCCTAAAACAAACCTCTAGACCTCCCCATCACGATCCAAACCGTCCCAAACCTTCAACTATGGTCATGTTTGGCAACAAGCTTTTGGAAGCTTTTAGGAGCGACAAGCGGTAAACATTTGCTTATTTAGCAACACCTCAACAAGCGTTTGAAACATGAGCAACTGCTCTAATCTTAAATGCTTCATATGAAGAAGCGGTAAGTGTTTGCGTGTTTTACACTTTATAATTACAGTTACAACTACTTTACTAAACACATTTTTTAAACAAACAACTGTTGTTTACTGCTAACTGCTACTGCTACATGTGGCCAAACATAGCCATAATATGTTGAGAAGTTGCAGCGAAATTTTTAAACAAACAACTACTGTTTACTGCTAACTGCTACTGCTACATGTCGCCAAACATAGCCATTATATGTTGAGAAGTTGCAGCGAAATTTTTGTGACGTTCTGACTGTTCAATCTCAGAGAAACTGAAGTTTTGTGCAGCTAGGTTTTTCAATTCGGAAAATCGAAAATCTTTCTATTTGCTCCTCTTTTCTTGTGTATAAAAATAAAAATATCTCTAGTTGTATTAAATCCCTAAGATAAAAGGGGATAAGTACCTTGTGATCCACTAACCTATTTATTTAATACATTCGAATCACTGTACTTAGAAAATCTATACGTACAAATCATTAAACTTATAAATTATAACATATTTAATTTGCTTATAATGACTTATGCAACAACACAACGACTCAATTTGTAGATGCAACAACAGCATTATAATGGATTGAAATTTAATATAAAAAATAAATGGTATAATAAATGGGTTCAAATAATATTCTGCTTAGTTTGAAACTCCAAACTAAAAAATCTTTATTTTGAAAAATCCAAGGTCAAGGTTGAACTGCTGAGAGCATTTAGATCATTAATCTTTAATATGACGGTCAACTATAATTTACTAGTAAATATCTATTGTTCTAAGTGTATAGGAGCATCAAAATTATGTGGTCATCCAGCTGATTGTGATTGAACCATTATTAAAACACGATATTAAAATCACATAAACACAATATCTCGCTTACTATTGACAACCTAACAAACTAAAACAAAATAATTAAGATTTAAGATGATTTGAGGACCAAACTTTATTTACATGGAATTAATCTTCATCCTCTATCTTTATTTGATCTAATTGATGAGATTAATACCAAAAATTTAAAAAACCCACTTTAATCATTTTTTTTAAAAATATTAATATCTTTCAAACCATTAATCGTTAAGCGAATAAAAATATACCGTTACGATGACCATTTAATTATCTTTCTATAGATAGATGCTTCGATATACTTTCGACATAATAATTTTTTTTCGTGTTTTTCACATTTTTTTTACGTTTTTTTTGTTACTAAAATTTACATGAAAAAATCATATGTGATGTTATATATCATATATGATTTAACATTAATATCACATATGATATTACATATCATATATGATTTAACGCTAATATCACATTGATTTTTCATGCAAATTTCAGTAACGTAAAAAAAAAATGAAAAAAAGACGAATAAACGAGAAAAACAACGTGAAAAAAATGATTTTTTTATCGAAAGTATATCAAAGTGCCCGTCTATAAAAAGATAAATAAATGCTCGTCGCGATGGTGTAATTATTTTCGCTTAACGATTAACGGTTTAAAAGATATTTAAATTATAAAAAATATGTGAAATATTAAAATGCTTTTTATCTCAACAAATTGATTTTATTTTAAATGGATGGTAGGGATGAGTCGATAAGTTTGATATGTAAAATAACTCACCTCTTAAAATATAACGTAATTTTACCTCACAGTAAGAAAAACAAGAGCTTACAAGTACTTGCACTATTATTATTATTATTATTATTATTATTATTATTATTATTATTATTATTATTATTATTATTATTATTATTATTATTATTATTATTATTATTATTATTATTATTTTGACAAAATACTTCTGATTCATTTCGATTCAAGTTTGATGTAATTTTGGCTATTGTTAGTTAATCAGAATCTTTATTTTAATGACATGATAATTTTGAATAACATATTCACACGTTAAGAAAATCAAATTTTGAAATAAGCTATAAAAGTATAACTTTATTGTGCTATATAAGTAAAGATTATAAGTAACTAGTGATCAGTTCTAATAATCTTATTTGCATGATTATTTGAATTAAAAAGTCAAGGGCATTTTGTTCCAGGAAAAAAGGACTCGGACACGAGACAGGCTCGGTTACTGCCTTTCAAAAAAAAAAGACAGGCTCGGTTATTCGTGTGCGTTCCGTGTTTATCGTTGACTTTAGATATCAATGAAAAATCAAATTCCATCGTACTTTGTTTTAAACAATTGTACATTTTTTATATATTTTTCTGTAGATTGTATATTAAAGTGTGTAAATCAAAAGTTAAAGTGTGTCAATCAACATTTTATAAAAAAAAGAATTGATTGACAACTCAAATTTATAATTTGATGAAGCAGCATATGATAAATGTACGACTGATTATAGCATAGTTTGAAATGTGCAAATAAAAAATGAGAGTGTACAAATCACTAACAAAATCATTAAGGCCATACGGTGTTGTGTATGAAGTACAACCTTTGACCTTGAAAAATGAGTTACGTAAGATTCCTTGAATTAATCCAGCGACTTGTGGAAATCATGACACAATGACACCGGTCCTAATAGAGTAATGGTCAAGTACCATCTATGGGTACCTGAATATTGAGTGAACCGTTTATGAACCGTTTAATAAAATTTTATTTATTTATTAAATAAATGAACATGAACATATTTTACATTCGTTTAATTAAATGAATGCATTAACTAACTTTCGTTTATATTCATTTATCTATTTATGTTCGTTTATTGTATCTTTTTATTATATACTTTAAAAATTGGTTAACTTAAATAAAACAACGCAAGCAAAACAACACTTATAATACACAATATTATGTATATTTTTGTACGTTTTATGATAAATATTTTATGTTCATTTATGTTCATTCGTTATGTTCTTAATGAACGAACATAAACGAACATGAACAACCTTATTCCTTGATAAACGAATATGAATAAGAATTTTTTTCCGTTTAGACATCCGTGTTCGTTTATTCGTCCGATTAAAATTAAACGTGCAAATACAAATAAGACTCTGGCCATGTTCTTCCGGTTCGTATAGAACCCTGTTACCATCAACCCTACAATATAAATTATAGCACCAAGGTCCATTTATAGACCAAACGATTATACTAGTAATAACTAATAAAAGGAAATTGTCATCCTTTTCCTACTTAAGTAGTTTTTTAGTCCAATTATAGACAAAGAAAAAATAAAAACAAAATACGTAAAGTACAACTAATAAAAGGTATTTTTATCTGTAATTTCATTTTTAGAGCAAACGTTAACAAATTGGTTTTTTTTTGGAACAGCGGAATTTTATAAAAGAGCCATCCTAGCAAGGAGCTAGGAAAAAGCAAAAGCAAGATTACATAAGAGCGGTTACAAGGATTAATGAACCAATCTATCCATCTAAGAGAGTATTTTTTTGCTCTAGATTGAATCCAAGTGTAGGAGTTGAGCTTGATGCCGTTGAAAATCATGTCTTTTCTCGGTTTCTTTGATGCAAAGACCGTCTCATTTCTATATCTCCAAAGAACCCATAGAGTCCTTTAAACCACGTTACCACGACATCAAAGAATTTGATTTGGCTAGAAGGCAGTTTTATAGTTCACTGTATATTAACGTTAACAAATTGTTAATATTCAGTGAACTATAAAACCTTCTTATAATAGAGGTAATACTAACATTATCGAATACATGCATGGTTAAGTGATAAGTGATGATGATGCTCGAAAGTATCAGTTGCGACAAGTCAAGGGTCCGACTTACCGAGAGGAGGGTGATTTTGTAATCTTTTTCATCTCGAAAAGTGATGCGGTATAAGCAAGTTTTACATCTACCTGACTAGTGTACTAAGGGTCATAGTGTAATATAGGTAAATATCGAAGGTTTGATCGGATATATGAGGAAGGATATTGTTTCTCTAATTGAAAGCAGTAAATTCAAAACTGAGAAGAAATGCTTTTTTATTTGACTTTTAGGTATTGAACTATGTATTTGCTAAAACATACAAGATTTGAGCTCATTTGGACGAAGATTGTAAAAAGAAAAGAACAAACTTTTTAAGTCGTGACCGGCAAGTCTGACGCCGTCCGTTAAAGTGCCTAGAAATAGGATTTTGCAATTTATTGGGCCTGCGAATGCTTGGAGACGGTCTAACTGACGGCGTACCCTCAGTGACGACGTCACACTTTAAAGCTGACGCCTCAAAGTGAAATTAGTCGAGAAACCCTTAATTGTAGACGGAGTCAGCATCAAAGGCTGACGCCATCACAATGATTTTCTATGCACACCTTTGCATTGTATTCATAATTTGTGTGTAACTTTTGGGAAGCAAACCCTAAACGAATTCTATGTGTTTTTCACTCTTTTTCAGCATTGTAAACTTCTGATGACGTCAAGATATGTTTACCTTTATTCTTTCAATCATATTTATCATTGTTTGTCTTGATTATATGTTTGCTTTTTCTTTGTTTGTTATGCTACACTAATTTACTTAGCATTTATCTAGGATTGCAAAAAACTTGCTAGTGTATAATTATTCCTATTGTTTTCTTAATTGGTGAATGTGATTACTTGGTTAAAAAATGGTTAGGGAATCCGTTCTAGCTTGAACATTAACTAGAAGCAACTAATTGAACATTTAGGGTTAGTTATTTGATTAGGGTTGGATATTTATTCCATGCTTATAGGTATTTTGTGTCATCGCATCGGACATGGCTGATCACATAGGTTATTTGCATAGGTATGTATCTGACCAATACACTACAGGAAAGAAGAAATATTCACCATTGCACCTATTAAGGCGTGACACTTTAATAGGATTATTTAGATCGTTAGTAAAGAGTATTATACCCTAGATAAATACGCTTTCCCAATTCATAAGTTCAAACCATTTCCTTTCTATTTACTTTTCTTGCAGTTTAGGTTAATATTAGTTTTAAAATCAAATCTCTCAAACCCCCGATATATTACTTGTTTTTATTAAACTTAAAATACCAAAAATAATGTTCTCCCGTACTTTAGATCAATTCGGCATACTCTACAAGCCTACCTCATCTTCCCATAGAGAACGATCAATCCTTCAGTCTTACTTTTTTTTTTTGGTTAAAGGATTTTCCTGGTAAATATTATTACACCAAAAAACAATTAATAACAACGAATGTGGGTGAATCCCACATCTCATAAGAATGACATGCCAAACGTATGTGACCTACAAAACTTTATCTAAGTTGATCACGAAGACTAATCCCATAATCATTTGCGAACTTTTTTAGGTCATTGGGCAGGAGACAATCATCAAGGTCATCATCATCATAGGTTCTTTATCATAATCCTCTTTTCATTTTTCATACAAACTCTTATTTACCCCCCCCCCCCACTGCCACTTTTAGCAGCTTTTTAACTCGTAGGTGCCATAAAGCTGACAGTTTCATCAAAGACCTCCTCAACTTCATCATTACTATCACTATCCGTATTATTCGGATCAACAACCTTTTTAGAACTAGGAAGCATTAATTTACAAGATTTTAGCGGCTTCCAATCATCACCCACTAGTACAAGCTTCCCATCAAACATCTAACTTTCCAGTTCATTAATTCTTGCAACCAAAGGTGTAGTACTTGGACTACCAGATGCCGTACCAACCGAAGGTGTAGGGACATAACCACTAGGTTCTACATTAGCATTAGAAGCCTCATCCAATTCATCTAGAACACATCATCCGGTCTTACTTTTTTTGGGTAAAGGGTATTCCACCCGGTAAAATATATTACTCCAAAAAAAGTTAAAGAACAATGGAATGTGGCTGAGGTACCACAGTAACCGCAAGCAATCACTTGACACAACCACTAAATCATTTATGACATGCCATAAACGGTAACTAGCTACAACCAACTAGACCTCCAAACCAAAAACTAGCATAAAATATATTTATGCAAAAAAATATAAAAGAATCTAGTTAAAACAAAAATATTGAATTCCAGCAGCCTTTAACTGAGCAGGAGAGAGGCCAAAATCATCATCATCATAATTGTTATCATCACCCGTATCCGCTTTCCATTTCTGATAAAGACTTTGCTCCTTACCTCCACTTCCAGAATACAACGTCCCAATATGATTATCAAAAACTTCATCATCCTCGCTGTCAGAAACTACCACATTACCCACCTTAGAGAATGGGTTACTACCCACATTAGTTGAAGAATCAACATTTTTAATAGGTTTACCATCATCATCCACAAGAGTAACTTTCCCATCAATAATAAGCTTTTCAAGCTTCCCAATTTTGTCAAAAATAGTAGTGTTCTTCATAGGTGATGGAGACGTAGTTTTAGAAGAACTAGAGATAACTTCAGGAGTACATGTAGTGCCAATAACAGGTTCCAAAACCGAATCTTGTTCCGTAAGCACATCAAAACTGTTCTTCAAATCAACAAGGTTGATATCATCCACCCAATTATTATTCTTACCTTGGTCATCACGGGAAGGAGCCGTACTACTAGTAGGATCAATTGTAGGTTCATTACAAGAAGTAGTACATCATCATGTCTTACTATTACTACACTACAACGGTTACGTACACTGCATAGGGGGTTTTAAAACTTCGGTGTTTCAACTGTCACATATAACCCTCTTTATGATGATGTCACATTCATAGGGTACTAAATGAATCAAAGATTTTTTGTATGAATTGTTGGAGATGTTGGGAGTTGTTGGAGTTCCGATACTAAAGGTAGAGTTGGGTTTTTTAGGCTTTACAAAATTCCACATTTGCAATTCATCAGTTAACATCGGGTTAGCATTCTTAAGTATCAAGATGCATATTTTTTAATTTTTGAAAGAAAATTTTGCGAATGTCTAAATAAGTTTTATAAATGTGTGATTGTATATACGAGAAAGAGTAGATGTGGAAACCATATGGAACTCACCAAGCCACTCCTAAACTTCCTGAAATGCTAGGAAGCATTAATTGTACATATTGAGCAAGTGCAAAATACCTTACTAGATGTTGAGGTCAATGTATGAACAATGATTGCTTGCATCTGACAATTATGTTGAGAGCAATTGCTTCACAAGACATGTAGATTTAGCATGTGTTATTTGGATTTGTCTGTTTGAACAACGACATCAATGTTCTTGATTAGTGTCCATTTTTCAAGGACATTTAAGACGAGATTGCACTTGAATCTCAACATGAGTGAGGTGTATTGGGTAGTGTATGAATATGATTATTATCTTGCAGATGAAACATATCCATAGCATGCCACATTTGTCAAAGTGTCTAAAAAACTGCGAACGAATTGAACAAAATAAAGTGCCTAAAGTTAGAAAATGCCCAAGAAACAACATGAGAAAACACCGAACAAGAAAATGGTGCACTAAATAAACGATGTGCACTAATTAAGAACCCAACCCAATATGACTGGTCAAACCCGAAAACATAAAAAAAACATAATCTACCCATGTATCATACTGCATAATATAATTTTAAAAGATGAACAACACTTGATATTTGATTTTCTAATGATGAAGAAATTCCAAACCATGAGGTGTCACAAAGTGAAATTGCTTTCTATGTGACCGCGATACTTATCACACCCTTTATCACGATCATATATTTCTCGTACTTACATCTAGAATTTTGACAAATCAATTTTTCTTAATTTATGTTATTTCTTTAAAGTAATTGTAATATTATTATTTTAAATAAATGAAGTAGTGTTTTATTTTATATAATGATTTATTTAAATTATTTATTATTTTTGAAATATAGTTTTTTTTAGAAAAGTGGATTGGTAGATAAAGAATGTACTGTAGTATTCTTTTTAAATAAAAATTGAAAAGTAGATTAAAAAAACCTTTTAAAATAAAAAAAGCAGGAAATAGAAAAGAAAGTAACACTCTTTTTGAAGGATCTTTCATTGAGAAAATGTTTTAGTAAAAAAGAACTTGAGACAACGACGTTAAAATAGTGACTTAAACTCTAAGGAGCATTCGATAACTTTAGTAATTAACTTTAAGTATGTTTTTTAATTTGATTCGGTTTAAAACATGGCAATTAGGTCATTGGTTTCTTATAGATTAGGATCAATGATATTAGTTTTCTTTATATTTTTAAATTAAAATTTTATATTTGGCACCTTTGTATTTTTAAGCCAATTTGAATAAAGTTTTCACTTACTTTATTGATTTTGTCTGTTTGTGTCGTTTTATTAACTGACAAAGGAAGATAACCACATACGTTTTTTAAGTTTGAATAGGAATTTTTTTCATACTGAGGGACACATCTCTTTCACTCATTTTGTAAAAGAAAAAAAAGAGGAGATTAATTAATATTTGTGATTAAATCCCACTTCCACCCTTCTTATTTTAAAAATTACATATATCAAGAACCGTAACTTGTTAACCTACATAAATTATACAATCATGGCGAGTATTTAATTATCTTTCAATAAATGAGCACTTTCATATATTTTCGAAAAACTAATTTTCTTTTTGGTTATTTTTCGGTACAGTATTTTGCTAAATATATCACATGTCATATAACACTAATCTATAAGTTTGAACACTAAACATGTTTCCATAGAATGAGTATAAATACTTGTGTAGAACTCCAAATGATTCATCGTTTTGGCATTGAAATTACACATCTTTAGATTTCCAACTATACATGACACACAATTTTTAAACCTCTAAATCGATACAATTTATTTATAGAAGTTTGAGAAAATAGAAGATTTTTTTCCATAGTCAAATTTACTTGATGTATCACATGTGATATAACACTATCTATAAGTTCAAACACTCAACATGATACCGTAAAATTAGCATAAGTAATTTTGTTGAATTCTAACAGATCCACCATTTTTTTCATTGAAAATACATATCCTCAGTTTTTCAACCATATATCAAGCATAATATTTCAACATCTAACTCAATACAATTTATTCATAGAAGTTGAAGAAAAAAAGAGAATCCTTATTTAAACTCGTTTGATATATTATTAATATAACACTAATATATAAGGTTGATATAATAGGTATAAGTATTTGTATACAACTACAAAATATTCATCATTTTTTGCACTGAAAAACAATACTTATGTCCATTTTATGATAAGATGTTCAGTCTTCGAATCTATAAATTAGCGTTATATCACATGTGATATATCAAACGTGTTTGAATAACAAAAAAAGAATTCGTATATTTTCTCCAACTTCTTTGAATAAACTATATTGATTTTTATAAGCTTAAAAATTATGTACGATATATGATTGGAAGGCTAATGATTTTATTTTTAAGTTTAGAAAATGTTGAATCATCTGAATTTCTACACAAGTACTTATGCTCATTTTACGTCAACATGTTGAGTGTTCGAACTTACATATTAGTATTGTATCACATTTGATATATCATGCAAACTCCTGTGCCGAAAAATACCCTAATAAAAGAAGAAAGTTTGTCGAAATATATGTAAGTGTATCTCTATTGAAAAATAATTAAATGATTGTCGTAATCTTGTAATCTGTTTCACCTAACAATTATAATTTTTTAGATATATTTTATTACAAAAAAGAAAGGTGAACTGGATTTTAATTAAAAAAAGAGTGGTAGAGGATGTGAGTGTTTTATGATAGTTAAAAGTGATTGGTTAGGATCAATCCTTCGATCTTCATGTTTTTAATGATCGGTAAAATAACTCTTCTTGCTAGCTGATGACGTATGGTATGGATCCGGGTCACGAACCCATCCAGTACGCAAGCCCACTACGAGTGGGCCATTATTATAATATTCATAGCCCACGAGACCCACGGATACGAACTGTAACCTGCAACAAGTGGGATGCTTAGGCCCACGAAGGCCCAAGCCCAAACACGGTTACCCAAACCGTGTGGTTATGCGATATCTCCTATTTTGGCAATAGATATCGGATAACCCAAAGAGTGAGGAACACGAAACCATCTAGGGTTTCGTGTGTATAAATAGAGGTCCTCCAGGTCCTCTACAGGTACGATACCTAACCCTAATCTACAAATCCTTCTCTTAAACTCGATTACTTACTCTCACGCCGGAGGATAATCGGGGGAAACAATCCCTCGATAAGCCTAACGGTGCTCTTTGTTTTCCTAGTGCGCAGGTTCCCAAGCATTACATACCCGAATTGATACTCAAGCCAAGCCTTGCCAACTTTTGTATCAACAAGTGGCGCCATCCGTGGGACTCGAACCCTCGTACATGATTTGCCTTTTTAATTTCTTTCTTGTGAAGAATCCAAAAACGAGACAGAATTTTGATTGCATTTTTCATGTTTTTAATGATCTTTTTTTGGGTAAAAGGTCAAAAGACCCGATAAATATATTACTCCAAAAAATGTTTAAGTACAAAGGATATAGGTGAATCACATATCTCAGCCAATTATGTTTTTAATGATCTGTAAAATAACTCTTCTTGCTAGCCATATGTGTGATTTGCCTTTTTAATTTCTTTCTTGTGAAGAATCCAAAAACGAGGAAGAATTTTGATTGCATTTCCCAAAGTATCTTTAATATCTAGACGGTTTTGATGTAGAAACAAATCCTATTGCTGTATAAAATGGAAAGAAAGGTGTACCACAAACCATTCACTCTTGGTATACATGGGAATCCAGGATCTAAACTCAGATTTTGTATACTTGTTTTCTAAATCTTTAAGGTACTTTAGTTTGTACTTTGTGTCATCTAAGTATCTGACTCTAACGAATGTGGTTAGGGAATATGCTCTAGCAATATAGTCAACTCTTAAAACCCTCAAATTTATTTTTCTTCTATAAATAACTTCATACATCCCATGTTTATAAGCACACCTACAGCTTTCTATTTTCTTAGTTTATTCACCAAGAAGTTTGGAGATCGAGAAATAACTATGGCATCCTCAGCCACCATCCCTACCACAATCACCACCATAACCGTCACTTCCCAGAGGACATTCGCTCTGCCAGTAGATTCAGAGCACAAAGCCACAGAGATGAAAATATTCTCAGTGGCACAACCTCACATGAGAGCTTTCCATCTCTCATGGCTCTCCTTTTGCACTTGTGTCATCTCCACATTTGCAGCTGCCCCTCTTGTTCCGATCATACGGGATAACCTTGACCTCACCCGCCCCGACATATCAAACGCTGGGATTGCCTCCGTCTCTGGAAGCATCCTCTCACGCCTCGTTATGGGAGCACTCTGCGATCTCATAGGTCCAAGGTATGTAATGGCTGGTCTAGGATTTATTTTGTTTCATAGAGTCACTAGTCTTGAACTTTGGATATCTAGGTCTACCGGTATTTTACATATATATCCACTAATGCAGGTACGGTTGTGCAGTGATCAACATGCTGACTGCCCCGGTCGTCTTCAGTTTTTCTTTTGTTGCAGACGCTGGTGGTTACGTAGCAGTTAGATTCATGATCGGGTTTTCTTTAGCAACATTTGTGTCATGCCAGTACTGGACGAGTGTGATGTTTAATGGAAAGATTATTGGGGTGGTGAACGGGTTATCTGCTGGATGGGGTGATCTAGGAGGTGGGGTTACCCAACTATTGATGCCAGTGCTCTTCCATTTCATAAATCAGATGCTGAAAACGACAGCGTTCACAGCTTGGAGGATTGCTTTCTTTATTCCTGGATGGTTTCATTTGATCGTTGGAACTCTTGTTTTGGTTTACGGACAAGACTTGCCTGACGGCAACTTTGCGGAAATTCGTAAAGACGGACAAACTACAAAGGATAAATTCTCTAAGGTAACCGATTTAATCGCAAGATCTTATTATATGATGTCTATATGTGCATGTAATACTGGTACTTGTCGTATAGATTTTCTGATTGAACGTGGTCAAATAGCAAGATCTAATTTGATTAATAACATGACCTCACATTTTGAGGTGCATATAAGTTAAACCTAATTCCCATTGTAACATTTAACACGTTAATAATCTCATATTTATCTAATTTATTGCAGGTTTACCGAAATGCTGTCACAAACTATAGGACATGGGTCTTTGTTTTAATATATGGATACTCAATGGGTGTGCAATTGTGCTTGAACAATGTCATCTCGGAATACTTCTATGACAGGTAGATAAACAATATATATTGGTTTCCCATTAAACTCTGGCGATAATTCTTTTTGACATGTTAACTCGTACGTACGGTTTTTTTTTTCTTTTTTCTTTTTTTTTTTTTCCTTTATTTATTTATTTATTTATTTATTATTATTATTTTTTATTTTTTATTTTTTTTTACAACGGCCAATAGGTTTAGTTTAAAGCTTCACACAGCCGGAGTAGTTGCAGCCAGTTTTGGGGTAGCTAACTTTATAACCCGTCCATTTGGTGGCTATGCATCTGATCTATCAGCTCGGAAATTCGGAATGAGGGGAAGGTTATGGACTCTATGGATAGCACAAACCGTCGGGGGAGTTTTCTGTATATGGTTAGGCCTGGCCAATTCTCTACCCCTCGCGATATTGTCGATGATGTTAATGGCCGCAGGTGCTCAAGCAGCTTGTGGGGCGACTTACGGGATCATTCCCTTCGTTTCTAGACGCTCTCTAGGCATTGTATCCGGTTTAACTGGTGCTGGTGGCAATGTTGGTGGTGGTTTGACACAACTGCTATTTTTCTCTGGTACTAGGTTTTCTACGGCATCAGGTCTCATGTGGATGGGTGTGATGACAGTGGTTCTAACGACCCCAGTGGCTTTTATCCACTTCCCGCAATGGGGAAGCATGTTGTTACCGGCATCAAAGAATGAAAAATACAATGAAGAGTATTATTATAGTATGGAGTATAGTGAGGAGGAGAGAGAGATGGGTTTACACATAGGAAGTATGAAGTTTGCCGAGAACAGCCGTGCGGAGCGTGGGAGGAGATTGGTGTCTGCCGTGAGCGAAACGCCAGCTAATGCTACACCAATCCTCCAAGTTTAAGGAATACGAAGGTGATTTAAACACAACACAAAACTGATGATAGGCAAAAATGACTTTCATATGGTAAACTCTCAACCTATAAGAAAAAAGCATAAAAGTATTTTGTAGTCTGAGGGTATATTATCAGAGAAAGAGTGAATGTGTTGCGTAAATCAGTTTTGATTGTGTAAAAATTTATAAATAAGGGAAAAAAATGTAGTTGTATAAGCTGTTGTAAATTATAAATAAGGTTTATAATTTATAGGTAAAATCAATGTATGTTAAGTATTGTAAGATATTTTTGTATTGTATGGGTCAATAATGACGCTAAGGTATATATACGCCTTTCACTATCACTGCTCAAGTGTTATTAGGGTACTGGCATCGTTGGTTTTTTTCACTCGGCACCGATCGGCATTATTCGGCATCACAAAACCACTCAATCGGCATGATACTTTCGGTATGCAATTCGGTGAAGTATACCGAATCGGTATACTTGTGGAACCATAAATTTTTTGAACGTTAGGCCATAAATGATGTATTCGTTGTAGCATTAATCGGGCCCAACTAATTTGCAACGTTCATTTTTCAAAAAAAAAAAAAAAAAAAAAAAAAAAAAAAAAAAAAAAAAAAAAAAAAAAAAAAAAAAAAAACCACTGCCTCCAAGTAAATCCAACACAACTTCAATCAAAGGTCAGGTCGTGGTCGTGGGTCAAGGCTCTCGATCACATCCCGTTGCCGTGGGCTCAAGAAACCTACTATCCCCAACTCACCAAACGCCTACTTTCTCACTCCACCAAACCCTATTATGTACACAACCTCCACCGTGTTGATCCGAATGTCACTAGTATGTAGCATTACTAGTGTACCATGGAACCCGTTAATGATTCTTCCGTGACGTTCCAAGACAAGACGTGAGAAAGTGTAAAAAAGAATTACCGTTATATCGATTAGACGAAGAGAAGATGAAGTTGTC
>LBNU01004262.1:187097-202972 GCA_014162995.1 Artemisia annua | reverse complement strand
TCGAGTGGGTTGGACGATTCTAACGTGATGACAAATGCGTTGGCCGATTATAAAAAAAGAAAACAAAAGGAAAAGTTTTACCATATTGAGGCTTGGGAGATTGTTATGAAATCGTACAAAATGGTTGGAAACAACCAGATGTTAGTCAAGCTCTTCGTCTAATTCGGTATAAACGAAAAAATCGTCGCATCTATCAATGGAGAATGTTGAGAAGTTGAGACTATTCTTCCGGATGCTAAATGAGACACAACCCTACAAGAAAGAAAAAAGGGAAAAAGGCCGAAATCGAGTCGACAAAGAAGAGTATTGATTCGTTAGCAGATTATGCGGCAAAGAAGGCAAAACAATTGGATGAAAATGTTGAGAAGAAACGTGCAAAGGAAGAGTTGGCAGAAAAGTTGATGTCGGCACAACTACAAGGTGTCGAAGAAAAAATTATTTTCGAGCTATGAAGTTCTTCACCAAACCTCATGATGACATACTTGATCCAACAATGCGCGACATTAAGATTGCAAAAAAAACGTGAAGTCGCGGCGAAATATGGATGGCCATGCAATTTTTAGAATTTGTTTTGTTTTTATTTTCCTAAGTATAATGTAACTTTCGTTTTAATTATTAATGAAATTTGAAGTTTTTAATTTAATTGTTAAATAAAATTATGAGTTAAAAAGAAAAAAAATTAGGCATGATTAGGCATGACATTGCCACTAAAAATAAGTAATTAGGCATGATTAGGCATGATTAGGCATGAAACTAGTTGGAATGAATCTATTGGCTAATTACATTTTATTATTAGGCATGGTTAGACAACATTGCCACCACCCTTTTGGTCCTGCTAATTGTACACTAAATCCACTAACAATACCTTTATTAATTTTTTTTCTTAACTTTTGCAAAATCCTAGACATTAAATAAAAACATTTTGATAAAAACTATACAAAGTACTGTCAAATATCCCCTCTCTCACATCACATTCTCTCTCACACAGTCACACACAAACAATATTGTCATACCAAATTCCACCGACAAACCTAGAACCACAACCATCCACCCAACACAAACCGTCACACGACTTATGCGACAACACACACACACACAAATAGCAGTTGGCAGTTGCGGTGTTAAGTGGTAATGAAACGACGGTAACAACAGTAATGGTGGTTGAAACAGCGGTGTGGCTGGCAAAGACGGGAATGGAAACGTCGACATACGTATGACGAAGACGAAGAAGAGTGTAGTCAGTGGTATGGCTGGAGTGTGTATTTTCAAGTTTGGTTGTGGCTGGAGTTTGTGATGATGGTGGCCTGGTGAGAATTGACTACTCAAATAGAAAACAAAATGGATGATGGTAGAGGAAGGAGGTGGGTAATAATTAACTAAACGCTTACTTTTAAGAAAACTAATGATTGCTAATTAATATGGGTTTATCTAGTGAATTAATTAGGTTCATTTAGAAGCACCCGTGTTATTATGTTGAAACTGAAGACCACATCTTTGTTTCGTTCAAGATTGACTTGTCACGGATACCTGAAATAGTGTTGTCAATTGTTTGGAATATCTGTAGCATTATCACAAATCTCTTCATGAAGTTGTAAACCTGGCAGACAAAGCTCCTTTGCCATGGGGCGGGTCAGGGGCGTAGCATTATCACAAATCTCTTCACGGATACCTGAAATAGTTTTTTTTTTTTTTTCTTAAATAATTCTTTGGCATTAATAAAATGCTTGCTGTACAAATATCAGCCTTTATTTGATATTTAAAAAGAAAATGTGAATTAGGAATGCAATGGGGCGGGTTAGGGGCGGGGTGACCATCTCATCCCAAAACTCAATTACAAAAATCATCCCCAAACCTTGTTCTTCTACCGTGGCTACTGAACAGGTTGATGATTTGGTTAACGAGGATAGTGATAGTGAAGTGTTCGAGGTATACAACGAAACTACCAGTTTTATTGCTTCTACGACCTCTAAGATTAATAAAGCTTCTAAAAGTGGCAATGGAGTGGGAAATAAAAGTTTGTATGAACAATGAAAAGAAACTTATGATGAAGACCTATACGATGATGATGATTTTGTTGATCCTGGGTTGACTGATGCTCAAATGCAGTTTGCTAATGCTTTGATATTAGTCTTCGTGGTCAACTTAGATAGCATTTGTAGTAGGTCTCATAAGTATGACATGTCATTCTTATAATAGTTTAGGTTTGAAGTATAGTTGGTGCGTTTGTTTTCGCCTAGTTTTGGAATTCACCCATATTTGTTGTACTTAATTGTTTTTTTTGAAGTAATAAATTGATTGGGAAAACCCTTTACCAAATAATAATAATAATAATAATAATAATAATAATAATAATAATAATAATAATAATAATAATAATAATAATAATAATAATAATAATAATAAATCCCCAAACAAGGTCAATTTCTCTCTCCCCTAAAAGCGATTTTGGCGACAACCTCCTGTAACCCTAAAAACGTGATTAAACCTCCTTCGATTAAGCTTTTACCTTGCTTCAATCATGTTCTGAATATGAGTATCACTCGTGATTATTCATATATCATTACGTATTCGATTGTTTGTGCAAGTTTTGATCGACTAGGGTTCCTTTTCATTTTTAGGCTTTAGGTTTTCTAAAACTGATACTGATTGATCTATCTTCTTCTATAATAGTAAGGTTGGTGTTTTCTTTGAACAATTGCTATGTAGGGTGTTCTATTATTTGATCCTTGTTAGGGTTTGTCTTTATACCCCTACTCGTTGGTGTGATTTTGTTGGTGTTGCGTTGGTTGAATCTGGTTTTGATTGGGCTTCGTGTTTAGGGATGTGTATATGATTTGGTGATGGAGATGGGTTTCTTGAGTCCAAAAGGGAGAGGGAGTGGTAAGGAGAAACAAAGTTTGATTATGGATGATTCGGGTAAAGACTGCCATCGTGGTAGTAAAGTTGGGGGTAGTGACACAAATGTAGCAGTAAATTTGATTCAAAAGGCTGTCACAAGTCCTGATTTGAACAGGTGTACTAGTCCAAGGGTGGTCACAAAAGATGGGAGTGCTGTGTTGGCTAAAGATACGGATTTGGGTTCAACTGATTCAACTAACAAATTGACTGATCCTATGGTTTCTGGTTCAAATGATATTAATAAGGATTTTGGTTCATATGCTAAGTTGCTCAAGGGGGAAATGTGTAGGAAAGGAGCAAACTTTCGTCCATTGCTAGCACCGGCTGGTAACGGGGTGGATGTAGCGGACTTTAAGGAATCGGTTCATAATGTTCATGAAAGGTTTAGTAATACGGTATATGGTTTCTTTTTGGGCAAATGTGTGGCGTATCCGGTAGTCGAGAACTATGTCACGAATACTTGGAGTATGGTCTAACTAAATCAATGATGAATTCTAATGGTGTATTTTTCTTCAGTTTAATTCTAATGACGGTATGGACGCAATGCTTGAGAGTGTCCGTGGTTAATTCGCAACGTGCCATTAATTCTGAAAAAATGGTCACTGGATGCGAATATTATGAAGGAGGATGTGTTGAATGTTCTGGTTTGGCTAAATATTCATGATATTCCTATTATTGCATTCACGGAAGATGTTTTAAGTGCTATTGAAACTATACTAGGCACCCCATTGGTGCTAGATTCTTACACATCCACAATGTGCATGGAGTCTTGGGGTAGGTTGAGTTATGCACGAGCCATAATTGAGGTAAGAGCTGATGTGGAGTTGAAACATTTCCGTGTGGTGGAGGTTCCAAAATTAAAGGTGAGGGGTACACTATGCACAATATTCGTATTGAGTACGAGTGGAAACCTCCACGATGCTCAAGTTGCAAAGTATTTTGTCATGTTCTTAATAAGTGTACTAAGAAACTTGCTACAGATGTTATTAAGAACATGAAAATGCCAAGGCAAGTTGTTCGTGGGGTTCAGATTGGTTCAAAGTCACAACTCGTTTATAAACCTAAGGCACCAAGGAAACCGAAGGAAACTAATGATAAAAATGATAATATGGTTCCTTCCACATCGAAGCCATTTGATGTATTGAGCTCTATAGTAGATGAAGAGAAAGATGAGGGTCGTAAATCCTCCCAGTTCGCATGAAAAGAGTCCAGAGGAAGGTAATGGGAACAAGAATAAACATGCGAGTACACCTATTGATTCTTTTGGCATTCCAAGTCGTACATCTCTGGTTGAAAAGATTAATAATATAGAAAGTTAAATACTTGATAGGAAGCTTGTGTTATTGGGTGATGATTGGAAGCCGCTTCCTACGCAAAAGGAGGCTAATGTAACATCGGTAAGTGGACCTAGCTAGTACTACTATTGAAATGCAAAGGGAAGATTCAGATAGTGATGAAGTCAAAGATATTGATGATAATATGGCTCGATATATGGTTAACCCGGATTGTACTGGTGGAGAAACAAATGATGCAAATCCCCGGGAGTATGATGGTTATGATGATTTCGAATACGATGTTGATGATTTAAATGAAAAAAAAAAAAAAACTTGCTTTGTGTGACGCGTGGGACATCCGTATCCGCGGTAGAGCTAGGAAGTAATTTTAGTTTTGTCATTGGCATTGGCATTTTATTTTGGAAGATTCATAAGATAGGGTTGTCTCTCTTATGATAGTGTTTGTTTGAAGTACAATACGTGCGCTTGTGTTTCCTGTAATGGCCTGAGATGTAGGATTCACCCTCATCCTCTGTACTTTAATGTTTTTTGGAGTAATAAATTTACCGAGAAACCCTTTACCAAAAAAAATCCCCAAACCCGCCCTGATGACATCAAATAAGACTAAATATATGCATCATTTATCCCATTTATATTGCCACTTTTATGTTTTTATGTGAGAATTGGTACTTAATTTTTACACTTGTTAATCTCAGTAAATAACGGAGTAATTGATGAAAGTTAAGGAAATGGATGTGATTTAGAGCTAATACAAAGAAATCAAGTGAAGTCTCAGAGACTCAATACGCTGTATTCACTCTAAGCAATACGGCGTATCCACTCAAGACTTCATCAAACAACCCAAGTCGTAAAGTATATCAATACGGCGTATCCAAGATGGCTAATACGCCGTATCCATAGGCGGTTCATACAAATTTTCAGTGTTGCAAAAATCGGCCGAATCGGCCGATTAATCGGCGATTAATCGGTAATCGGCCCTGGAACTTGGCGGGATTTCCAAGGTAATCGGCCGATTAATCGGCCGAGTCAAGAAAATCGGCCGATTAATCGGTCAAAAATCGCTAATCGGCCCTCGACCGCCTCAGTACCGATTCACGATTTTTGCAACATTGTAAATTTTAGAATATTTTAATTGTGGGGCCTACGCTATTCAAGCCCGATACGCTGTATTGGAGGAGCCCAATATGCCGTATCGACCTAATTCTAGAGGCTATATATAGAAAACCGTTATTATGAATTCTACACAACTTTATACCACAAGGCTCGATTCCCAGACGATTTTAGAAGGCAAGAAGGTCCTGCACACTCTGTCATTGATTAGGAGAACACTTTGTAATCTAGTTTATTTACTTAATCATTAGTGTATCGTATTTACTATGGTTCATACTTTATACGTTGTGATTATGTTTATTGACTTTGTTACTGATATTATGGGCTAACACCCTTAGGTATTAGCCAAGTTTATGAAGATTATGTGTTTTTGATATGTTTTACATCAATTACTAGTATACCTCGTTGGAAATCATTTATTTTTATCACCTATGCTCGTTCATTTATCTGATTTTGGTTATCTAGTCACTAGACCTTTGGAATTTTAACCTTAGATCCGTATCGTGAAATTGAATGCATGAAAACCAACTGAATTGGCCCTAGCTTATGAGCAAATGTTTGGAAGCGTCCCTTAGCAAATTCAATTATTAGGACTAGTGGGTGTAATACTACTAGGTAGATAACTACAAGATTAGGACAAGTAAGTTAGTAAAAATCGTAGAAGTTTAGGTTGCATTTATGTCACCTAGGTAAATTATAAATAATAATTGAAGGACATTAAGAGAGCTTTGTTAATGGTGACAGCATTAACCTTCGTCAGAGCCTAGGATTTCGAGAGAAGAACCTAGTTTACATTTGTGAATCACCAACGGGAGTCGATAATAAATTAGTAATCATTGCACTAGCAAGACATATCACTAATACTTGATTTGATGAACTTGGATAGCACGTTCTTCCTAGTATTAATTTAGTTCCTTTTTCATTCTATCGTTTGTTTTATACGTATTTAGTTTATTATTTACTTGCTTTCTTAGTTTAATTAGAAAACCAAACTCATGCCAGTCTCTCAGGCTGAAACCCCCCCCTTTGCGTTAGTTTAGGTAATTTAGTTAGTAGAATACCTTTAGGATTAGTATGTTCGTAATTCAATCATGACGAACGAATCATATTTACCCTACTAGATACATTGATCGGGTACAGGTACACTGCCCGTTAGTGTTAGTCTATATGTTAGTTCGGCAAAATATAAATAGTAAAACTTGGTGTAAATATACAGACCTATTAGAACACATCACGCCCCAATCCTCAATGGGATCTTATAGGGATGCTCCGTTGGGTGAGATGCTCCCCCTAACCCGCCCCGTTATCCATTAGGGATTATTTAGGGTTGTCTTGTTTGGGTGTGATTCTCTATCAAACTCGTGCGAATCCCTGTTTATTATTATTTTTACATTATTAATGTGATAACTTGAAAAATCAAAAATATATTAATAATATATTAAGCACTGGCTTTATAAAGTCTTCAAAAATTGTTTTAAACATAAATAACAATATGCTAATCGCGTCATAATTTACAACTTTAGAATATTCTGACACAAAACAAGATTCTATGATCAGAATTTGTAACATTACAATGACATAAACCTAACAAAATTTAAAGAAGTATATAGTACGTAAATACTAAAACAATATTTTAGGGTAAAGGGCTTCCCTGGTAAATGTATTACTCCAAAAAATGTTTAAGTACAATGGATGTGGGTGACTCCCACACGTCAGCCCATTACATAGGCGAAAGCTAACATAACAAAGCAAAACTACATCTATAACAAAGATACGACTATGAATAGATTATAATTGACTCAACAAACATAAAAAATAATCTATTGCTTTCTTCTTCCACGAACCTTATCGCAAGCGTCACAGGATGCCTGCTGATCTACAGAGATACCCTGATCCTCGAACAAATCATCATGATATGGATCATAATTAGCACCCAATGTTTGCTATCACTGTTCATATAAGCTTTTGGTTCTGTATTCACTTCTACTTCTCGATGCCATACAATTCCCAGTTTCATTATCAACTTTCTCCATCTCATCCTCGCTATCATTACCAGCATCCACTTTTTCTTGCACCTTGCTCGTTCCAGTTTCGTTGCCAGTTGCATTAACCTCTGATGAATTAAAATAAGTACATTTTATTATCATCATTTATCCTATTTATTTAACTTGATTTACTCTATTATGTATGAGAATCAGTGCTTTAATGTTTACTTTAGTGATTCTTAGGTAAAAACAAGTAAAAGGTGAAACTTGGCGATTTTAGACTAATTACGGAGCAAAATGAGCAAGATGTCAAAGGTCTACTGAAATCCAGAAGATGTGCCGTATCTAACTCAACAAATACGCCGCAATATCATACTTAGATGAATTCGAAGACCATTTCCTGACTTTGAAGAATGCGCCGCATGGAATTCTACCATGCGCCGCATATGAAACTCTGGTCAAAGAAGAAGATCAAGCTCGTTCTACTCCAGATACGCCGCATCACACAATTGACATACGGCGTATCACTATAAAGACATCACCAGAAACAATCCAAGAAAACTGAAGGACATGCGCCGCATAAAGATTCAAGTTATGCCGCATCTAATGGCGGTGTACGAATATTCCAAAATATAATAAGCTTGGACCCCACGCGAAGTTAAGTCAATGCGCCGCATCTGCTCATTACATGCGCCGCATCGAACCCTTAGACAGAAACTATAAATACCCCAATACCTAGACGAATTTGGTGTGCACCATAACCCTAAGGAGGCGAATTCAGACGCACAAGCAACACAAGACACACCCCAAACGAAGATCTTAGAGCTGTAAGAAGGTCCTGCATGTATTCAATTCATTAAGTAGTTTTGTTTTATTGTAATAGTAAGCTTTAATTCATCAGTATTGATGGCCGGTAGTTTGTGAGTACGCAAAATCAAATGCCCGCTTTAAAATTGCTTTCCCATCAATTAAAGTTTATATCTTTTATGTCTTTGGTGAACTTATATTAGTGCATTGATTACCTCTGTGTCTAGCTGAGCACTGCTTGGGCTGTCATACCCCTTCCTCGCCTATTTAATCCGATGTCTTTGGATAAGTAGGATATTCATAAGTAATCATTAAGCGTTTACTCGCCGATATAATGAAACCAACGAGTACGAGCTTAATTATATACACTTCATATAAAACTATCAATAAAACAAGTGACAAGCTGCTTAATTATAAGGACAGGTCTTCTTATTGTCTCTATTATCTATCTGTGTACGTGTATGCTATTCGCTTCTTTGTTCTCATTAGTATTTACTGTTTAATTTAAATAACCAAACTGTGCCAGTCTCTCAGGCTGAACCCCTTTCGTTAGATTAGACTGTAAAGCTAACTTAGATATTAAAATACTAATTAGGATAACTAGAAAATACGTTTCACTCTTAGTGATCGATACTCTGCTTACCATTATATACAAACTAACCGGGTACACTGCTCGTTAAGTGTGTGTGTTATTGATTAGTCGGCTAAATATAAATGTAAAACTTGAATAGTCATTAACACTGCTAAACCGCAACGACACATCACGCACATCAAGTTTTTGGCGCCGCTGCCGGGGAGTGAATTGGTATTATCTGTTAAATTTATTAGTATTTTAATTAGTTTTTTCTTTTTATTAGGTTTTTAAACACTAACCCCTAACTTGTTGTATAATAGATAGTTTGCATTCATTGTATAATTTGCATATTTACTGTTTTTGTGTATTTTTATTTTTTGTAATTTTCTTTTTATTTTATTTTATTTTTCTTTCCTTTGTACCTGCTGTCATTGTATTGTGCTGATACAAACGGTACGGCGCATCTGTTTCTCGGATGCGGCTATTGCGTTTTAATTTTATAAAATACAATGCGTTTAATAATTCGAGTACAACGTATCTTTCCCCAAGATACGGCGTAATCTGTTTTTAATAAAGAATTTTTCGAAACCCTAACGCCATGCGACGCATCTGTTTTAACATATACGGCGTATTTAATAATTAAATTAAAAACAGTTTTCAAATTAATAAACAGAAGTGACGCATCGATTTTTATCGATGCGGCGCATCTACTTAATCAAAAATCTTGTATTTTGAAACGTAACGAAAATACGGCACATTAGCTTCTGCTAATACGGCGCATTTTATTTTTATAAATTTATTTGATTTTTGATATCTTACAGGTACGGCGCATTCTAATTCAAAAGCGGCGTATCTATTTTCTAAAATAAAAGTCTGATTTAATTTTAACGTAATAAGATACGGCGTATCTTTTTCAAGGATACGGCGCATCGTCTGCAGATATCAGCAACTTTTATTTTTCGTATTCTATTTTCGTTGTTAATTCTCTGACATAATACTTTCTTGAACATACCCTACTGATGCTTTTGTGATGATTTCAGGTAGTGTATGACCAGAAGTTCAACTAAGAACTTAATTACACCTTTCGAAGATCCTGAACGAGCTCTTCACTCATTAAGAAAGCTTTTCAGCACAAGAAGCTTTGAAGTTTCAAGTTCATTCGAGCTTGAATATTTTTCTGAACGAGAGGAGGAAGAAGAAACAGAAACAATGACGGAAAACACTACCATGGAGGAATACATGAACAAAACCCGTACTGACTACAGTTCAGGAGTTGCTAGACCAAAGTTTGATGACAAGTCAAAGTTTGAATTGAAGGGTCAGTTTCTCAAGGGGCTAAGAGAAAATGCTTTCAGTGGGACAGATAATGAAGATGCTAATGAACATTTAGATAAAGTCCTCGAGATCGCAGATTTTTTACTACAGAAGGAGTCTCTGATGACCAACTTATGCTTCGAATCTTCCCACTTTCACTTAAAGGAGCTGCTAATAAGTGGCTAAAGAATGAACCTTCTAGTTCAATCACAACATGGGAAGATCTGAAGAGCAAATTCTTGAAAAGATATTGTCCACCTGCTAAGACTGCTAAAAAGATGGAGGCCATCAACAGTTACAAGCAATAGCCCGATGAAACTCTCTACCAGGCTTGGGAACGCTTTATAGATTTACTGGCAAGATGTCCTCAACACTATCTAAGCAAAATGCAGGAGATAATACTATTTTATCAAGGATTGGACGTGCCCACTAGACAAATCTTGGATGCTAAAGGAGCTGTGCCACAAATGAGTGCAACAAATGCTAGAAAAGCAATCCAAGAAGCTGCTGATCATTCTCAAAAATGGCACGATGGGACTTCTACTAGAACTAAGAGCAACACTAATTTTGACGGGTATGCTGCAATTCAAGCTCAATTAAATAAAGTTAGTAAAGAGATGAAGAAAAGAGCTGAAAGAGTGTATGCTGCCCAAGTTGGATGTGAAAAATGCGAAAGACCTCACTACACTAAGGACTGCCCTACAAAGAATGAAAGTGAGACTTTTGAAGAAGCATACTACACACAATTTGGAAAACCATTCCAACCTTCAGGAAAGTTTAGGGAAGCTGCTCCGGGATTCTATCAGAAGTATAATCGAAATCCCACATATCAAGAGAGAAGGCAGACTTTAACACTCTAAAGCAAATTATCGCAAATGCTGATAAAAGACATGAAGAAAACACAGCTATGATCAAAGAAATCTGCGCCTCAACGGATACTATGACAAGAAACCAAGGAGCTTCGATCAAAGCATTGGAACAACAAATAGGTCAAATGACTAAGGTGCTTCAAGAAAGGGGATATGGAAGTCTACCTAGCTCAACTGAAACTAATCCAAGAGATCATGTCAAGGCCATAACCACTACTGAAGAAGTCATGCCTAACATACCTTTTCCTGGAAGATTGAAGAATGGTGATGTTTTAAAGCCCCAATATTTCTTTAACTCTTCAATTAGCGTTAGAAGACTACTCAAGGAGAAGTCAAGGATTGAAGAAGAGATCAAGGCTACAATGAAAGAAGAGAACCCTGCAACCGATCTACATGCCTTACCTCATAAAGAAAAGGATCCAGGAAGTTTTACTTTACCTTGTTCAATTAATAATATGTCTTTCAATAATGCATTAGCTGACTTAGGAGCTAGTGTTAGTGTTATGCCCTTTAAGACATTCACTACCCTAGGCTTAGGAAAATTTACACCAACTAAGCTGCTTATTGAATTGGCTGATCAAACGGTGAAATGACCTAAGGGGATTGCTGCAAATGTGCTTGTTAGGATTAAGAAGTTTGTGTTCCCCGTAGACTTTATAATACTAGATATACCCGAAGATGTTAAGAATCCTTTAATCCTCGGAAGACCTTTCTTGTCTACTTCCCATGCTAAAATTAATGTATTTAAAAGAAAAATATCATTAAAGCTAGGGAATAACAAACTAGTCTATAAATGTGAAAACCCGGTTAGAAGCATAATTAAAGGAGTTTATATGCTAGGATTAAGAGATAATATAGACCTCGACCTAGAAGCTAAGTTTATGGGAGAAATATTAGTGCGAAACGAATCACTTGAATGCTATGATGGAGATTATATTGAGTTAAACGATCTTAAAACCCCATTAGTGTTTAATGATAGATTTACGGAAGATGATGAACCCAATAAAACTGAAATTATGGATAACCCTAGTGTAAATGTTATAAATACTAGAGATGATAGTGAATCTAAGGGATATCCTAGTTTTTGTGACTATGGTAAAAGGATCCATGTTGATTGCGCTTATAATTTACAATTTTCTTGCATGATAGGGTACAAACAAGTTTGCGCCAATTTTCCTATTTTGCCAATAAACGTAATGTCAAAAACCTTTTATAATTCTATCATGAAAAAGAAGGTTGAATATAGAGGAAATAATGTGGTTCGAGCTTTTATGAAAGTGCCTATTTTTGTTGGAAAATTTGTTATTGTCACTGACTTTGCAGTTGTTGAAAACATGGATGCCTATCGTGATAAAGAGATGGGTGATGTGATTGTTGGCAAACTATTTTGTAAAGATATCACTATTAATGCCAAAAGATTTGAAGGAAGAATCACCTTTCAAAGCGGAAGAGATATCGTCACTTTCGTGATGCCTCGCACTCACCCAAGTTTTAAACATGCCACTAACAAATATTGCTATAAAGTCTCACCATTTGTTTATGTAGATGACAAGGACAAACAGAATGGGATCTTTTACCCATACCAAAAGATGAAAGGATTCTACAAAGAAGTACTGAAACTGGGACCCGATATATACGATATGAGCTAATGAGCAAATACATCATGAAGTGGCACTTGGGAATCGATGATGGAAAATAGGAGTTGAACGTGAGTCTAACTTGAAGACTCTAGAATAAAGACAAGTGCTGACCGGGAGACAACCTGGAATTTTTATCAATTTTCTGTTTTGTGTCGAGTCTGTCAGACCTGCAGAAGATGCGGCGCATCTCCACCATGGAATGCGGCATATCATCTGCACTGGTCATATCTTATTTTATTTTTCTGCATTTTTATTTTACAACTTTAAAACATTCCGTCAGTTTATTTAATGCGGCGCATCCCTGTTTAAGGATACGACGCATCTTTTATTCAGATTCGTATTAATTCCAGGCTCGATACGGCGCATCTTCTTCTATAGGATGCGGCGTATCGACTGACCTGATGATTTACAACTTTAATTTTTAGGTTTTATTTTCACTAACTACTAATGTATTATGCAAGTTTGAACCTTCTTAACTTAGGTGTGTTAAAGTCTAGGTGGTATTATAGATTCCTGAACTTTTTGTGGAAACATCATTCATGAAGCTTAAACGTTCTAATCCACAAGGAAGTTGATCTTTGCTCGTAAACGCATAATGGAGGATCATTCCGAGCAAATATCAGGGAAGTCTTTCTGTTCTAATTCTTTTATTTTCTAGTTTTTAAACCTTTAAAACAAACAACGAGGACGTTGTTTAACTTAAGTGGGGGGATGGAGAATTAGAACACTTACTTGTCCAAACTTTTTCAAAATATAATTAAAATGCACTTAATATATCCAAATTTAAAAATTTTTAGCATGTTTTTGTTAAGTCTAAATTACATGGCCGCACACATAACATTATTTTTGCCTAAAATCAAAAACTTTAGTTTGCTGGTGACTTGTAAACTTTAGAACTTGGCTTGTATACTATTCGAGACCACCATAATGAGTATTATCGATATAATTGGAGTGACTTGTCTAACTTGGTAAAATTCTAGGATTACACCCAAAAAGCCTTTATATGTTATGTGATATTAACTAACTACACTGGTTAGTTAACCCTCGTATAAACCCTTTTGTTACTCTCATTTTTAGAGTAAGATACCCCTAGAAAAACCCTCAGAGCCATTCCTTTCGTTTCTTACACCTTTGTTAAATTGTTTCGTTACACCCTTGCACCTTAGCCTACCCTGTAGATTGAAATCCGTGGTTAGTTACTTTAGGCAAAGTGTGTTTCCTTACATTACCTGTGTTCGCGTGCGTAATTCATTATCTTTGGTTAGGTCGGGAAATTGCACAATACAATTGGAGTGAAAGTACATATTGTATATTTTTAGTTTATTTTTCGTGTGTTTACTACTTTCACTATTACAGTTATTTTTGAAAGTTATGAAAAGTATGGAAAAATTATCCGGAAAAATCGTGATAGAAAAAGTTGTGAAATTTTACACAGTCAAAAAAAATCGAAAAAATAGAAAAGAAAAAGAAAGAAGAAAAAGTTGGAAGTTTGTTTTAACCAACTTATGTAAAGTTTTGTAAAGTGGGAGATATCACCACTATTTGTTGTTGTGTATTATATTTATGATTGAATGGGAGTTGGCCGTTACGGGAACGCCAACTAAGGTTATTATTTGTTTAAGATTTTATTGAGTATAATTCGTGTCTACCTAAAGCGTGAGTTACATGAGTCAAAAGCGTGAGTTATTCAATGATATGAGTCTTATTCATGGGATGGTTGGGAAGGTAATTAACCACACTTAGGATTTTAATCTATTTGTTTTGTTCAATTTTATTTTACAACAATTATATCCCAAATATTATCCATACCCTATATCATTCTTTATCCGAACCTTTGATTTATTGAGATTAGGGATTTGAGCAATCTTAAGTATCGTAGTCCTGGATTCGGCTATGTATTTATGATTTTGTCGCCCTTTTTGATATAATATTATTGGTGAAGATTACTTGATCCTATCTTTAGCCTACTCGAGTTAAGAAATTGAGCAATTGCGAGTATCGTGGTCGTGGATTCGATCATGTATTCGTGATTTTGTCGCCTTTTCTAGAATATGAGATCGATAGAGATTAAAAAGGATGATCAACCCTTAACCAAATAACCCATTTTACCGCTTTAGACTTGTTACTCTTTGGCTTTAGTGGGGGAGATACGTATACTTGTCAAGCTTATGATAGAATATTCGTTACCAGTTGCATTAACCTCTGATGAACTCAAATAAGTACATTTTATTATTATCATTTATCCTATTTATTTAACTTTTTTTACTCTATTATGTACGAGAATCGGTGCTTTAATGTTTACTTTAGTGATTCTCAGGTAAAAACAAGTAAAAGGTGAAACTTGACGATTTTGGACTAATTACGGAGCAAAATGAGCAAGATGTCAAAAGTCTACTGAAACCCAGAAGATGCGCCGTATCTAACTCAACAGATACGCCGCAATGTCATACTTAGATGAATTCGAAGACCATTGCCTGACTTTGAAGAATGCGCCGCATGGAATTCTACCATGCGCCGCATATGAAACTCTGGTCAAAGAAGAAGATCAAGGTCGTTCTACTCCAGATACGCCGCATCACACAATTTACATACGGCGTATCACTATCAAGACTTCACCAAAGACAATCCAAGACAACAGAAGGACATGCGCCGCATAAAGATTCAAGTTACGCCGCATCTAATGGCGGTGTACGAATATTCCAGAATATAATAAGCTTGGACCCTACGCGAAGTTAAGTCAATGCGCCACATCTACTCATTACATGCGTCGCATCGAACCTCAGACAGAAACTATAAATACCCCAAGACCTAGACGAATTTGGTGTGCACCATAACCCTAAGGAGCGAATTCAGACGAACAAGCAACACAAGAGCCACACCCAAACGAAGATCTTAGAGCTGTAAGAAGGTCCTGCATGTATTAATTCATTAAGTAGTTTTGGTGTTTATCGTAATAATAAGCTTTAATTCATCAGGATTGATTGGCCGGTAGTTTGTTTTGTACGCAAAATCAAATGCCCGCCTTAAAATGCTTTCCCATAATTAAGTTATAATGTTTGATGTCTTTGGTGAACTTGATTATGGTAGGGCAGTGGATTAGCATGATGTGTACTTAGCTTCGTTAGCATCGTGATCGAGAACGTAACTTGGTAGATTCTCTGTCAAAGAGATCCGATATGATGGATGAAAGATTGAATTTCTGTTGACTCGCACACCTATTTGAGTATATTAGTTGCGTCCATGTGATTAGGAATATATAGCGTTTGATCAGTAGTTAAGAATCCTTCTTAAATGTTTCGTTGGAATCATGCTTCTAATGTGATCTCTGAAATTCTAAACATTAGTGGGCTTGTGATACTAACTCAATTCTGATAATCTCTCTC